>JACYXH010000363.1:3360000-3487500 GCA_026745465.1 Lota lota | reverse complement strand
GCTATTATTGTAGGTAAAATGCCATACGGTGTACACAGAGGCCTACATACCAACATATTATTTGTACATAGATGCATTATTTACCTTTATGATCACTTTAATATCTACCTAAAGCCATCTACAACCTGGTGAATCGATTTAATTTTACTTTCATTTAAATTTTTTACAACACTTTTATTTAGCATGCCAGTGACAAGCAATTGTTAATGAATAGAAGGTGCTGGATAACAGGCAACAGATGTTAATACGTCAAAATATTTGTTTCCTAGTGCTGGGCCGACCCATCTTCATTTGTGTCCATTGTAAAGCAAAACAATGCCAGATCAAAATAGGTTGAATAACCTGAAATGTAGCGAAATGCTATTGTGAGTTGTGGTACACTTCATATTCATGTTGTGCCTCTTATGCAAAATAAACTAGAAGACATGTCACCAAAGAAAGTAGACTGCATTCCACAGGAAACATTAGATGTGATATTTAAATCACACCAAGCTTCTTCTTGACGCATGAGATCCAAGAATCTATTTTCTATCCTCTTAGATGTGCCATTGCAGCCCCATTGTAGCTCAGAACAACGGTTTCTACGATGATGAATTGAGGGCATTCAGAGACTAAAGCACTCTGTCAAAGATCAAATATAAAATGATGCTGTTTCATGGGCCATGTCCGTGATAAAAAATTGCAACGTCCAAGCGTAAAGTCAATTTTAAACACCATTAACAAAATAGTAATTTATTTATTTTACAAATGTTTATTGCAAAACTAGCTCATGATAGCTAATCCATTTCCGCTGCCACTTGCTAGTTTTCTTAAAAGGATTAAATCTGAACCAATCCAAATACTGCCAGGGGGGACGAACTCAATCCAGGAATACTGCAAAAGCACAGATATTGTAGACGCATTTAAAATGACAATGTGACAAAACGATTCATCTTTGCAATCCCTTGTTAAACCAAGCCCCTAACAACAACGTTAAACAGTCAAGAGGTTATGAGGCATCGTACAGACACAATGTTATGGCAGATACCCGGTGTAAAAAGCCAGGACATGCACAGACTTTCTGAAAAGTAAAAAAAGCAGCTGGCATTTCCACACCCAGGAACTAAGACTTCAAGGCTATACGTGCTAGCCTTGGAGACAAACAAAAGGCAAACCTTTCACACCTTACACACACTGGGGTTTATGACCTGCCTCATACAACTTTTATTCCCCCCTGGGCTAGAATCCAACCTGGGACCGTTGTCACACATCACTTCCTTATTCTTTTCCTCCTTCCTTGTCTCTCAAATCAAAACATCATTTTTACTAACACAAACTTATCACATGCAAACACACACAAGCACACACGCGCACACACACACACACGCACACACACACACACAATGCATCACTGAAACCAGCCAACAGCTCCCCCACATGGACTACCTTACACCATATATCACATACGTATATCGCCCTATAACTCAAGCTACATATAAAACAAATTTATCACCTAAAGAAAAAGAGAAATTGCTGCCTCAAAAGCTACTACGCACAAACTGAAAACTCTTATCACATAGCAACAGCCAGAACCATCACAATTAGTGGAAAATTGCTACCTCTCCTTATGCCATTAGGATTGTAACTTGCAAGCCTTGCAATTTTCATGATCTACAATTTGCGAAAGATACAAGCTTCTAGGTGATCAGTTAGGCGGTGACTCCAGCAAACTACATCACAACAGTGCAGACGTGTTGAGTGCTACCATGTGTACTGGTCGAGCAGTCCTACAATTTTGTGGCAGAACTTCTGGAGGAGACAGCACAGAGCCTGGGTCGGAAATCAGAAACTGGAAGGGGCGGAGTTACGCCTTGTTTCCTATTTCGTTCAAGATATTCTACCGGAAAGAAACTCATTCGCGTGAGTTTCTGAAGAGGATTTTATAAGTTTAATGCTGCATCGGCCAATCTACACAGTGTTTATTTGAAACCTTTACAGACACTTTTTAAAAGTTTACTAGTACTGGCCGAGTTTGGGTTAGCAGCCCCCAGCAACAAATATGAAATGCGAAAGAAAGGAAAACGCCCTGTTCACACAGATTTGAGCTTGCCTGCATAGACTTTAGATTATTAATTACTCTGATTTGTGAGAAAAACTGTAGAGTAATACAGAGCAGACTGATGGCAAGGGCCCACTACCTAAGGAGGCAGGTTGTGTAGTGAGCGTGTAGAGCAAAGGGGCCAGCTGGTTTTGGATGTGTAGACAAGTGAGTACCACGCATCGGCCATATGCTACTATTGTATTCACACACTATAAATGCCTGTAGTGTGTGTCACCACTTTATGCTTTTTGCTGCAGTCATAAGCAATGTTGAGTAAAGGCTTGAGTCATAGGCCTCCACTTCTGTTGACTATTGATTTCTTGGCAATATGTATTCTTGTTCAGCAAATCCTCAGTTAAATCTATAGCCTTCAGAGGGTTTCTAAGTGGGCTGTGTTGAATGTGTGCTTTACCTCTGTAAAGGAACATGAGGGTCTCCCACAAACATAGGCACAGCAGAGGGTCCTTCACCACCAGGCGAGAGAGGCGTCCCACCGTGTGCCCGTCTGGCCGCGGCATATCGTCAATAATCCCGCCGTCCCACGTGGAAAGCAGAGAGTGGGGGCCACCGTCTCGCTCTCGACAAATACACCTCGACTGGGGACGTTCCCTGGAACAGCCAGACACCAAAGTCACCCTAAGTGCTCTTTATCGAATTCAATAAAACTTTATCGCTTCATCACACTTCAGATGGGGGGATACGGCCTTGCTAAAGCGCTATGATTTACGACTGAAGGCTTTTAAAATAGTGCCCTGACCTGGACTTGGGTCCCAGAAGCAGCTGTCTGAAGTAGGGGCTCACGGCACACAGCACCGCCGCGTGCGCCCAGCCCAGCTCTTTCCCAGAATCCCCGGCAAAGAACGCCACGTCAGCGAACTGCACCCCACGCTCCAACAGCCACTGCATGTCCTGGGAGAAGCTGGACTCCTCCACCCGGATCGGAGGGAGGCGAGCTGAACCGCAGGAGGTGGGGTCGGTGAAACGAAGGTACGGGTACAAAAAGGAAGGCGCAAAAGGGGAGTGGGCGAGCACAAGGAGAAATCAGAGAGATAGAGCATCGTTCTTGAACAATCAATGGCACAACACATTCATCCCCTCCACTGGCAATCGTTAAGAAGGAGGAGAGGATGGATGGATGGATGCAGAGAAATAAACAGCAAAAGAATAATTAGTTGTAGAATGAGGAAAACTGTAATGTTAGCCAACAATCAAGAACAGAACGGGGTTGTGGATATGAGAGGACGGGACGACAACCGTTGGAAAACCAGAAGTGGAGAGATGAGCTGGATAAAGATATATAGAGGTGTGAAGAGAAAAGACAGGAGTTAAGTACATAATGATGCATTAAGCGAGGTACTTCAGTAGGGCTGGAGTCTTACAGGTAATGGCCATGTAAATAATTGTCCCGCCGCAGACCTCATCTCTTTTTAATGGTCCCTAAAACGTATCACTGAACCATTGGCATATATATTTCGTGCTGGCTCTGTAGCACGAGAGCTCATTCACACTTGAGTGAAACCTACAATGGAGTGAAACCTACAAATCAAGACAGAGCCAATGCTGCCGAGGCAGTGCCCTCTGTGATGTCATGGTGCCGGTCTGAGATAGACTATGTGGACGGATCGATATTACAACATTTGGAGAACGGCGCAAATGAACCTATTTCAAGATTTAGGAACACGGACACATGGGTGCTCTCTGTCAACGGGTCGGCAAAGGGGTCAGCTGTGGAGGAGTGGATTAGAGATGGAGCAGGCGTGCAACGCGAGGGGGAAGGTCAAACCACAATTCAAATAACCATTTGTTCGAAGAACAACAATTTGAGAGAGAGAGACGTGTGGTCCGCCTCTCCCCTCGCCAGAAGTGCCAGTGAAATGCCCTTGAGCAAATCACTGAGAGCCAAATGTCCAGTTACTCCTGTCGATTTTCTCACTGTGAAAATGTCAAAATGGTGGGTAGCTTCATGGGGTGAATGAGTCTAACAGTGTGCATCTAAAGAAGAACTGAGCAGGCAAGAAATAGCGTGTTCTCAGCAAAAGCATTCCCCTGCTTCATAAAGGTTTATCATTTTATAGTTTCGTAGTTTTATAGTTATCATTCTATCATCATTAGTTAAGATTTATCATTCAGACCTTACAGATATGGTATATTTTGCAGTTGCTTTGCAGTTCACAATGAAATGACCAAGTTCAGCAAAGCTTCTAGTTGGTAAAATATATGATAGGGTTTATATATTTCACACGTTTCATCACTCATTTCATGGCTCTTCAAATTCAATATCCAAAATAATAATACCCTCAGAAATAGCTCCTGTAAGACACTATTATGTCTCATTGGGCAAGTATAAAAATATTGTGTATAGAGCTGTATCTCAGAGTAAAGGGAGCACCATATTGACCTCTGACCTGGTTGTTCCAAGTGAGGAGGCTGTGGTTCATTTACTTTATTGACACGCCTCTTATCTGGTCTCTCTTTGGCTTTCTGCTTCAGACACTGGATCATGAAGAACTCCAGCTGGGGACACATCAAACATATGAGAATACAGACTTTGTTAGTTTGAAGAACAAGTAAAAGCTTTGCTGTTTCACATTGTGTAACATTATTTACTATTGTAATGTAAATATCGATGCCTTGATTTGTTTATTCATATTTAACACAGACGACAATTGAGCACCATTGACCAGCGTTTATGCGGCAATAAGCAATAATTACATGTCCTGTGTATTACGCCAGGCTTAGAAACTGTAGCAGTTAAAGAAGACCAATTCCTACCTACTGAAATGCTTCACGTGTACTACCTTCATCTGGTTACAAAGGTCTGGTGTTTCAGCCTCATCATTAATAATTTGCACCTTAATCACTTTATATTTTCACATGGTCTTAATGCTGACATAAAATCGGACATTCTACACTGTGTTTGGTCATCACAAGGAGGCACAGAATAAAAGCAGCACCCACCACACTGCCAAAGTAGCGTCCCACAAAGACGTGGTTGAGCGAGGGCAGCTCCAGGTAGGTGGCCCCCAGGTCCCGGGACAGCTGAAGGCCCTCGCTATGGGGCACACAGCTGCTCCAGTCGGACGCACACAGGGGACAAGTACAGGGAGGACCCTCGTCTGGGGACCATGGTGAGGAAGAGCAGCAGGAGAGGGAGGAGGAGGACAAGAAGGAGAAAAGGGAGGAGGAGGAGAAGAGGGACATTACCGTTACACATGAATACAATTAGAAACAAGGGCAGTTCTTGTTTTGTGTAGGTAAGGGCTATTTCTATTTCTTTTTTAATTGTTTACCTTTATTTAACCAGGTTGGTCTAATTGAGATTTAACATCTCTTTTACAAGAGATACCTGGCCAAGACAGCAGCAGCAGACAAAAAAATACACTACACAATAACATACAACAGTGAATCATTGAATCGTGCAGAAAAGAAAAAGCCAGACTTACGAGGCCAGACCGTTACATTGATCTGCATCAGTTTCAGTCATAGCTTCGACCATTGACTTATTATTCTGTCAGTGGGACAGCTGCCTCAGTCTCATCTTGTTTTCTAGCTCATTCCATGACGAGGGGCCGGAATACTATTCTGTTTCAATGCATTTCATCAAGTTGCATCAAGGAACCACTTTTTTTAAGTAAGGATGGCCCTGGTTTAAGCATGCAAAAGTCAAACACATGAACTAGACCAGACCACAGCACAGCACAGGCATGAAGGGTAGAGAGCGCATGTCATTGTTGCTGAGGATAATGCTGATAAACTGAAATCAAACATAATATTTGCTAACTCCTATGTCCTATTGTGTGCAACAAGGTCCTTATCATGTACCAACCCCTTAAGCGATGAAGGCGGTTAAACATTTACAAATGGGACCTTACTGAAGTTGAAATAATACCCATTCGCTATCTCCTGTCTGGTCCATTAATTCTGATAATGTTTAACCTGTTTAACATGGGTTATGGTTAGGGTAAGACAATGAAGATATTGGCAAGAGGAAGATACACACTCAGATTCAGCAACAAACCAGATTAAACAAACCACACTATGGCAGATACAGCACATCGGTGCTGTATCTGCCATAGTGTGCATTCATTGAGAGGTTCGTGTGCACAGTACATCCAGAGCTGACAATGCAAGGAGAAAGGAGAGAGAGAGAGACAGAGGCAGAGAGACAGAGAGACAGAGAGACAGAGAGACAGAGAGACAGAGAGACAGAGAGAGAGGAGAAAGAAAGAGCCACACATGCAGCTCAGTGATCAGGCTTTGGACGAATCAGACGTCGTACAAATCTGCCAGTATTGGTAGACTGTGTGTGTGTTATTGTGCGTTTGTGTGTGTGTATGTGTGTGTGTGTGTGTGGGGGGGGGGGGGGGGGGGTAAAAAGAGAGAGAAACCTGGAATAAATTGTCCAAGGCTGATAGACTGTGACTTGGCATCTCTCTTGCCATCTCATCATCACTTTGTGCGTTGTACGCTGTATGAGTGTATGCGCGTGCGTGTGAGGTTTAATGGCCACATTAGCGCTACATTATAGAGCATCCTCTGCTACACTAGTGCCCCTGGGTGCTTTAAATCCGTTGGCAGGAAATGGTCAGCGATCATCCGTCAGTCTCAACGCTCATCGCGGGGAATTGCTTGGAAAAGCTTACAGCCGCAGAAACACAACAGAGAGGACCTGCTCCATCACCTCCCCAAACTCTGTTCTCTCCACCCTCTCTCACACCAAAACATTTCTCCCTGTGTAGCGTGATCATCTCGGCTTCTCCCAGCAGATCTCTATCTCTTGCAGGAAAGACTAAAATAGTTAATAATGGTTCAAGGGGGGTTCATAAAGGGGTCTGTGTTGTCTGGTGCCAGAGGCCGCCCAACAGACGGTTTGTCTGGTTAAGGAGCGCTGACATTGAGCAGCATAGCCACAGGGGCTGGGCCGTTATTCATAAACCTGCAGGTTCGTGTTTATTGAATTCTCAGTCTGTCTATGAATGTGTGTCTATGTGTTTTTGAATGGCTGTGTGTGCAGGGCCATATTGCAGGGCTTGTAAAAGTCAAAAGTCATAAATGTAGATTGAAGGTAATGCCTTGCGCTGGCTTGTTACCATATAAATATGCATTAGAATCGGCAGGATGACCAGTGATCAAATTGTCAGTAGATCATTATCATTATATAGAGGACAAGCTAAAGGACAAACGCCTCATACAGCATTGAGGCGTGACTATAATAAAATCCCTGCCAGGAAGACACAGCATATTAAAGCAACCCCAAAATCCAACAACTGTCTTATTGTACCAATGACACTGATGACAAAGGGATTGCTTGTTTAAAGATTAGAATGAAAAGCTACTAATGATATACAGTACACTGATTACAACAATGTAATTCATAAAGAAAGAGAGAGAGAGAGACAGAGAAAGAGAGAGAGATAGAGAGAGATGTTGCCTAGGGTTAACATGTGGTCCTTCTACCTAAACTCCTTGGAGCCTGGAGATCGATACAATATCGTTGTGCTCACCGTGCAGACGTGCTCCCACGGCGACCAGGATGACCGGAACACCCCAGTGCCTCAGTAGGGGGCGGAGTCTCGGTGCGTAGCCATTCCTCACCTGCTGGAAGGCCAGCTTGTCGTTTACCGAGTACTTAATGACCAGTATGTCTGCCTGCTCCAGAACACTCCGTACGTTGGCCCAATCACTGTCCAGCAGATCCTGGTGGAGGTGATGTAGGTGTGTGTGTGTGTGTGTGTGTGTGGGGGGGGGGGGGGGGGGGGGGGGGGGGGGCATAGCATAGAAAGATTAGATGGTGTTGAAGAACAGTTTTGTGGAACAGAAAAAACAGCATTAATCTACGCTATCTGAATCTGAACTCACTTCTCCTCCCTATATATCTTATCCTATATGTCTTCCTATATCCCCTCATTCTGTGATATAGTTGCATTACATAATATCAATCTTATTTTTCCTGCTTAGAGCAAAATGAAGGGCAAACCATGGCAAGCTTTGAACAGAATTGTGTTTAGGAACAGTTTAGCCGGTTAACAACACTATGAACAATTATATTTTTGCCATGATAAAAAACGAATGGACTGAGGCAGTTCAGTCAACATCATGTCAACAATGGAAGGGGGGTGGGGGGTGTTCACAAAGGATTGGTTTAAAAGGATCAACAGTTTGCTGTTTATTTCACACATGCGATCTATACTCAACCGCAGTTTGTGAGATGAGGTCATGTACCCGGCCTGATTCCTGCTGGAATAACGATAATTCACTAAAGAAAGACAATGTTGTTGTGTTGATGGGAGTCTGCATCCCTGCAATGGTAGCAGCCTTGAGTTTTTGAACATCCTTTGAGCCATGGCTGCAGACTCAGAAGTGGAAAACAAAAAACAAAAACCAGCAGCTCACTGACTCACACTTCCAGCGCAGACTAAAATACCCTGCCTGCTTTCATTGCATGCTCCGCCGTCTTGGCCTGTCCTGACCTTGCTCAATCTCACCGAATCAAACAAGAAAACAAAACCTGCCGCACCATCTTAGATTAATGGCTGGAATCCAGATATGATTGTCAGAGAGAGAGAGAGAGAGAGAGAGAGAGACTGAGATAATAGAGGAACCCAGGAGTGAATGATTTTCATAAAGGACAAATGATTGGCCTATTAGGGGCATGGATTGGATTTAAATGCCATGTCTGTCTGTCTGATTGTCTGATCCAACCATCTATTCCTTTATCCATCCATCCGTCTATTCATCTGACCAACACGTCCGTCCGGACCCAGGCAGCAGCCCCTTACCCAGCTGGGGCAGTCCCGCACCACAACGCTCACATCTCCAAACACCCGTGAGGTGTACTCCATGAAGGCCGGGTGGTGCAGGCTGTTCTCCAGGTCGCGGGGTCCCACCACTGCACCGTGGCCCAGGTAGCTCCACAGCAGGCCCCCTTGCAGCTGGCCCTGACCCATGGGACCCTCCTCCCCGGGACCCACACCCCCGGGGCATTCACTGCCAAGGGCCACGATATGAATGGACCTGCAACAGCACACCAGCAGCCAGACATAACCATGAGAGCCATGGAGGAGGGGAATGAATGAATGAATGTACAACACAGGCAAAACAATGATCCACACGAAGCACTGAAGCGTCCAGGGGTTTGGGGTGCGTGTGGGTGGGGGTTGGGGAGCACACAAGTGATTTATAAATCGGATGCCAAGATGCCTTTAGTGTTAATGTGTATCACGCGGATAGCGCATCATATCATTGAGAAAATAACTAGCAGTTATTTGAAGAATGGAAGAACTGTAACATAGGCTCTACTGTTTGCCTTTTTTCTCATTTTGGTTACACTTCACAGCATTTGTATTATAATTGATAATTACAACACAAATTATAATAAGTAATATGATAATAAATAAAACATACATTTTGCAATTATTTTGCATTGCGTTGTTATTATATTAATATAATATATTCGGGGGAAACCGCGTGTATACATTTTAATGAGATAGGCCGTTATTTTAAAGCAACTTACATTGTGGGGTTTTCTCTCTGCTCTATGCCGTGGAGCACGTTCTCCACGGTGCGTTTTCACATGAGTCTGCAGCCAAAGGCTTTTCCGCAATGAGTCGCGGTTCCGCTTGCTTTTTTAATCCCTCTCATCTGTGGCATGTGCTCGTTGAATCACGGCTGGAGAGTTTCGCAGGTCACTCGCATGTGTGCCTCTCGTTCGATCATTAAAGCGAACCTTTTAAGAAGAAAAAATAGGTCCTGACCGCAAATGCGCACCGGACCGCCGCCAGGCGAGTCTGTCCACAGCGCTTCGGTTCAGCCAGTTAACGTCAGGCAGGCAATAGGCTACAGAGAAACAAGTTGTCATTCGGTTAAACAAAACAGAAAACGACGCTAACCGAAATATCCTTGCACCTCGATGTCCCAGTCCATGCCAACGATTATTCCGTAGAAGAATGACGCCCCCCCCCCCGCCCCCCCCCTCCCCCCCCTCCCCCCGCCCCGTAAAGCAAGTATTTCTGTCAAAGTGAAATAAGTAATAATAATCAGGCTTGGAGAGCGAGGCAGCGAGGGTGAAATGGGACTGAGAGACAGACCGAGCAACCCACCGAAGAGAGTGCTCGTGTCTGACTCAGCACATACACACACACACAGACACACACAAACACACACACACACACACACACACACACACACACACACACACACACACACACACACACACACACACACACACACACACACACACACACACACACACACACACACACACACACACACGCTTTGCCCGTTAAAGTGCCATGGGGAAAACTACGTTATTGTAACCCCTTTGAGCGACTCGAGGGATTTTCCAACGCGTTTTCGACTTCGAATAAATCGAATTATTTGCAGCGCCATACAAATGTAGCCAATTGCTGTAAACTGCTTGTCATTGTTTGTTGGTTTCGAATTACAGGGACTGGACTGACTGCTTGTTGTAAATTAGACGAACTGCCAGACAATGGACAAAAGGAGATCTCTGATGCCATGTTGCAATGGGCCTTCACACGATAGTTCAGGCCTATGCCCTACTGCACAGTAATTACAGAGAAGTGAAGAACCAGTTTGAATATGTTGATCATTCAGTATATGGGGTCAAACAATAGCTGTGCTTGATGTTCCATGAAGTAATGTATAGGCCTTTATTAAATTATTTCTTGAAAGGTCAGTGTACCTACTTGGCTTGCAGACCATGTATGATTTGACGGCATGGCATGGGGTTGTGCTTTAAATGTCTGTTCAGAGACCTGCACGTCCTTTTACTGCCATGAATTATGAAAGACACACAGTCATCCGGGGCCAAATGGCCCATCAACAGCTGTTTGGGTTGCGCTACCTTACATGCTGTGGCCATAATGGAAATATATGAACACAGGTGCAAGCAGTGTTCAGCATTACTCCACCCACTGTTGTGTCTACTCGCTGACCCCCTTCGTTTGACCTCATGCAAAACGACCATCTGATGATTGTTCTATCTCACAGGTTCGTTTGCCCTGCAAGTCAACTTTGTTATTCTGAATGTTCCTCGTTCAGCAGTAGCCCTAGGTCTTGTGCGTGTCTGTGCATAGTATTTTACATGTCACATGGTTGGTCTGTGGGTCAGAGAATGACAGAGAAAAGTGCAGTACATGCCTCATGAACAGGGCATAAATAGGCCTCCACAGGCCTTTTGCAGCCCATGGTCACTCGAGAGCCAATACACAATCTCTGCTTTTTGCCAGCTCATCGATAAGTCAAATTATATTACAAGATGGTCCAATTTTCTTTACTTTCATCAAATGAATACTTCTATGGATGTGTGGATTGTGAGTATCTTAGACTTTTTTTATTGATGGTGAGAGAAATGCATTAAGCATGAGGGATATTGGTATTCATCTGGCTGCAGTAGTGCATCCATATCCAATGCATTTAGCAACCCTGAGACTCCTAGACTTTTTCAACTGCAGATCTCTTAAGCAGAACAGAACATTTTACTGGGAAAAGAGACTGTCATCATTCACTTAATTTATTAATGAATAAACAATGTCCACTATGATAAAATCCTTTAAACATTTTTAACACCTTTATACCAAGGGTTCCGGTTTGCCCAGTGTGAAAAATTGGGAAAGCTTAGTTAGCTGTACACATTTTCAAACATCTCACATCTCGTAGACAATATTGGTAAGATGCAGTCCTCCCAATCAGGACAGATGTACAGCATCACTATCAAGTAGGTATGAACCGACATGGAATGTCTTGGCCAATATGATACTCAGAAGCTACTAAAGGCACCTAACGATATTGATTATTTATCATGATCACTATTGATTATAATTTTTTTAACGCAGCTGCATGGGAGGACATAGAAAATAGATTAAACAGTTTTTTCTCTGCAATATTAATTAGTTAAAACCAGCCAGTAATGTCGACCAGTTTCACGCCATCTACAGATACTGATATTACAAACATCGATATAGCCGATATATTGGTTCCTCCCTACTATCAAGATGTCTTCTCCTGTAAAGCTTTAGATGCTTTGGCCGCTTCTTCCGCCTTGATTTTGGCCCTCTCCACCTTGCCCTTCTCTCCCTGGAAAAAGTCAGACTCCCACCATTGGGGGTCTTCCGACAGCTTGACGTAGACCTCCCCGTTGGCCTCAGTGACGGTGTGGATTCTCTGCTTCGGGCCCTTAGAGAGCCACATGGCAACAGGGGGCTTCTCCTTGGGGTTGGCCTTGTATAACCCCTCCCCTTCGGCCAATGTAATCTTGTATTTGTGGTTTGGACATATTATGCACAGTTTGCCGCCCAATTCCTGCAAGAAGGTTGCAACTTTTAAAACAAACAAATAAACAACATCCTCTATAATGAAATTCTCTTTCAAAAAGTATTTTCCCTGGGGACGTTGCAACTGAATTGTGTAAGGCCTTTACATTTCTAACTGGGACATAGATTTAGTTTAAAATGTCCACTGGATAGATTAAAACCAAAAGAGTTTCTATAATCACAAATCTATGGGAACTCTTACCTCGATGTCCCCATTCTGCAGGGGTCCTGCCGCATCTGTTTGAAGGGGATCACAATAATCAGTGTATTACAGAGTAAGCAAACCATTCTTGAGGATCTTAAAATGTTGCTGACTGGACACACCTTATGACTGTGGGGCACACCCGGCCATAGATGGCAAGGTGTATCAGGTGATCAGTGATAAACAACAAGATAATATATGAAGCCATGGTATTTTTGATGTTTGTAGGGTACAAACATCAGGAAAAGGTTGTGGTCATTTTAGGTTGTGGTAAATCATGATTAGGTTTGGGATTGTGGGATTGTGGGATTATAAGTGACAAGTTATAAGAATGAATGATGACAATTAATTAATTAATTAATTAATTAATTAATTACACTGTCCTCTTCACTCTCCCCCATCTACAACTACAGTCTACAACTAAATGCAGATGAGCCTTATCTTTTTAAAATGTGGTTTCAAATGTTACTCACGATAACAGTGAGAGTCCATAGCATAGAAAGTTCCCTGGTGGTAGATGACCAACACATCTCTTCCCGCTAGTGTTCTGACAGAGCGTTTGGCTTCAATCAACTCCTCTCTCGTCCCCACAAAGTGAGCTTCTCCTCTGGCATCGTTCTTCCCTTCCATGGCACGAGACAATTCTCCAAAACAAAGGCAGCATAAAAAAAAGATATATAAAAATATATTATTATAATAAATGTGTTATATTATTTCAAAGCATTGCTAGAGCTCAACTTTTCTTTCTTAAAGGTATCAAAGGTTTGCCTATTTTCAGGCTCAGTGAGAATATTGCATGAATGACAGACCCTGTTCATTTAGAGATACGTTGTTTATATATTCAGAAGAAATAAACTTACCCAGCTCAGTTTTTTAGGAAGTATAATTGTATTCGACCAAAAACCTATGAAGCATACATTTATCCTCGTCTCAAGTTCTGTGTACCGACAGAGAAACCATACATTACATCATCTTGACAGATGATGCCAGGAGATATGGCTGTATATCTGTCCGCTTTTCCAACGCAAATATTGGGACAATGACAATATCAGAACAAACTATGCATCAAAATAACGTGACATTAAACCAAAAATATCTCTATTGCTGTAAACTGTGACGGTATATGTAATGCATATAAACATATACATACCAAAGTGGTATGAACCAGAAAGAGTAATTACTTTTTGATTGAGTGAGCAATGCAATCCTAGCAGCAGGAATCACATTTGGAGTAGCCTCAAGCTGAACTAGAGAGTAACATACTATGTAAGATCTACTCCAGAGATGTAAGAGTCAAGCTACTGTATAATAATGGGCTTATTTCAAGAGGCTATCATTCACCCAGATCCTCCTTCCACAGACACTTACTTGCCCAGTATTTTAGAATTGTAATACCAATTTCATTTTATCTCTAAATTATGTTCTTCATCCTGCTGTGTGAATTATTCCAGTAAATTGTACCTGTTTTCAAAAGTTTCGTTTCTTTACCTTGGCACTCAGCAACGCTGTTTCCTGACCAAAGCCTAACAAGAGCACTGACAGCTTTTGGGGAAGGAGGCCAGACCCTGAGTTCATCGTTATCTGTAACCCCCAGGCAAGTGTACGTTGACTACACTGGGTAAATTCCTTATCACTGTCTCCCAGAGGCTCGCAAACAGTCTAGCAAAAAGGAGTGTATTCGTCATAATTCAACATTTTATACAGTCTATGGATTTAACATATGAATCACGTAAATTAATTTCCTTGCGATTTCAATTTGTTATCAACACACATAAATGGTCATAGTTCTTATCCTTATTCAATACAATTCCTATAATGCTATGAATACCATAATATACTATACTATACCATACCATTATGTTGCAATAGAGAAGTGGACCCAATGTTTTAAATTGCTTTGCAAGCCGGAATTATTTCTCGGTTACCCACTAGTGTCCTCCAACCAATCAGCTTTTGGAAGATGACTGAGTCGTTTTGCTGTTGTCGTTAGCACGATTTCATAGCATAAACTGCAGTCCAAACAAAGCCATATCAAAGTAAATCATTGTAAGTTACAAACCTTTGTATAATATGAACGTAATTTATACAAATAAAAGGTTATGCATTATAAAAATAGCCTATGTCTTTGCGTCATTCAAGCAGAATCCTCTGTTAACAATACTGGCGTCATCTGAATCCGTGTACCTGGATTCATCCGAATTTTTTGCTTGTTTGCTGTTTTTGACGACTTAACAGTTAGTTGGATCAGATCAGTCTCTTTGGGGGTATTCTTTTCTTGTGCCTATTGTTTCACAAAACAACACTACGTGACAATACTTCCTTATTTTATTTTTTATTTTGTCGGATAAAGTATTGGTAGAGAGTCATACAGACATATTGACGGGAGCTTTTATTTTCTACCAGGATGGCGGTAGTGCGAGCATGTGGCTTCATAGTGTTCCGTCGCTTAGCCAACTCTACACCTCCTCCAATCAACATTGAGTACCTTCTCTTGCAGACCTCCTACGGAGAACACCACTGGACCCCACCTAAAGGTATAATAGATTTACAGTTTAGGCCTATATGGAATGATCAAACCATACCACTATCAACTATACAACCAAACAACTATCACTCCAACCATCTTTTATCTCTGATATGGCCAGGTCACGTAGACCCAGGGGAGGATGACCTCACCACAGCCCTGAGGGAGACCCAGGAGGAGGCGGGCCTGGGGTCCGAGCATCTTAGGGTGGTCGACGACTTTGTAAAGGAGCTCCGCTACGAGGTGCGGGGAAGACCCAAGGAGGTGTTGTACTGGCTGGCCGAGCTGAGAGACCCAGAGGCGGCCGTGACTCTGTCTGAAGAGCACCAGGACTACCGCTGGGCCCCTCTGGAAGAGGCCTGCTCCTTGGCACAGTACAAAGACCTTCAGGACACCTTGAAGGCAGCACACCAACACCTAACCTAGAGACACTGCAGAACACTTACAGAGAGCATATGCAGAAAGAGTCTGATTATGAACTGGGATCGCAGGCTTGTTTGTGCTGGAGTTTCCAGTATAACTCGAATAATTCATGTTTGACTGAATAGGCATCAGACTGATCAGAAGCAAACCAACTGGGCAAACATGAGAATATGGTTCATGTGCCAGTCCTATTATATAAATGCTGCTATTGTAGGCTCTATGGTTTCAGTTTGTATCAGTTGGTTGAGGAAGTACAATTCCGCCACTAGTTGTATATACAAACATTCTTCACACCATCTAACAAGTGTTAGAATGGTCCTTTTTACATTTAGTTGCAGTTAACACAACACAATATAGTTACTGGCTGGACAGTAATAGCCTCGTGAGACCATCCTGATTGTCTTTTGCATTTCGCAATGAATATTGCGAAACGATCTGCAGAAAGAAACAGAATGTGAACTTGCGAGATCTGGATGGTCTCATGAGGCTAGAACAATTCCCTCATCATTGTTATATAATAACATCAAATGTAATGCTGTTGAGCAACAGACATGTTGCTTAACAGTCACACATTTCTGCAATAATTTGTCTACTCCCAAGTAAATAAATTATTTGAATTAATAGTTGTTCTACTGTGATAGTTTTGGGAGCAATGCCGGATGCTGCTAGTACATTTCCATCCTTTTTAATTAGTCACTGCTGGGCTTCTGTGGAAGGACAAGCCATCAAGGAGGAGCAATAATTCAATTACAGAGATAGAAGACTCACAGTAAAGACACATTTTAGCAAAAAAATAGCCCTGGTGGGAGTCTGCTCCTTTCCCTGACCGTGTCGATGCCATTTTGTCTGCCATAGTTCTGTATTTGATGGATTGAAGCAGTTTCTATTTAAATTGACACAAATAGCTACATAATGACAAACAAGGTGAAAACCGATTACAAAGTACTCCAATGACAAACTATTTTATTTGGATAAATTGCCAACACTTCACAATAATTGTATGCCGTATGTTTCTTTTGCAATAGTTCCCCCTTTATCAAGCCAAAACCCCTCAATGCATTGTCAATTTCCAATGGCATCTCAGTCAAATGCTGATGCTAAAATCACAAACAAAACCCCAACTATGTAGTTCAGACAATATAAATCTCATGTGACATTTGTATCCTCGCAAACAAAACAAATGAAGCATCAATCAAGGCCAGGCCAAGTGAACTCATAAGATTGTGGGTGCCTACATCAGTTCTCAGTCCAATAAGTGTAGCCTTCATCCTCAAAAGGGCATCAAGTTAGGGCGCAGAAAACACATGCTCCAAATACACACTCATGGATGGAAAGAACTAAGTGAATCCACCTTTGACCTACCCCAAAAATGGATATATATATTTTCCATATATTTCTCAATAGATTTTTTCAAATAGATACTAGTGTGCGTGTAGTGGATGTGTTTGTGTGTGGGGGGTGTTGGGAACCTTTTCATAGTCTCTACATTCTAAGGAAACAAAAACTAACAAAAAGGGCAACAAACAAGTTACAAAAAAGGGTGACTTCTAAGATATAACGTTCTCTTTTTATCAGCTATGCCGAAGACCAGCCCTAAAGAAGAACTACTGCTGGTTCTACTCTGAATATAACATGGAAATGGGTTGTGAAAATGTATTCTCTTAATGCTCATCAGTCCTCCCATGAATTGACATCAGTCTTCTGCTCGTGGGCGAGGAGATCCATAACATGCAGCCAATCCCTGTAATGTGAATGACCACTAGATCCACGACTGCCCCACTTTGGTGAGCAGTTCCTTCCTCTTTCACCTTAGTGTCCCAAATGCGGTGAGCAATATGGAAGATAAAGCATTTTGTTTCACAGTCAAGAGTCACATGTTCCATTTTTTTTCCAGGAGAACAAGGAGAGAACCTTCTACATGCATCAATCCCTCCATAGCACTTGGTTTGTCGATCTTTGTCGACCAACTGGATTTCCTTGGCAGTAAGTCCATCCATGTGTGTATGTGTGTGTATGCGTGTGTGTGTGTATGTAATAAAAAGGTATGCCAGGTCCTTGGTTCTGCAAAATGTGATGACGAATCAAAAAGTTCCAAAAAAAGAAGCGTCAAGCAGGATAACTTAAAAACAGAGCATGGCTTTGTCAGGATAATTCCTTTAACATAATTAGTCACATTGTGATTCTCAATTCAGGCTGAAGAGAGATTTCAACTAAACCAGTCAAATCCACACCCAGTGCAGGCCACCAGAAATGGTTACAGAACACAGGACATTGGGGTTAATTCAGCCAACTCTAATGTGACAAGATGTTCAACCAGATGAAGAAGAGGCAGAGTGGAGAAAGGCATGAGTAAAAGTCAAATAATAGAAGGCACACGCGCGCACACACACACACACACAAACAATGGGTACTTTTGTTCAAATTGATTGCAATAAAATGGTTGATTGTTAGTTTCTGTCACTCAACATGTTATTCTGTCCTATTTGGGGTAACAATGTGTTAGCTTCATTTAAGTTATGAAGCACAAAAAGTAACAATATTTTGGGACGAGAATGGAGTGCAAAGTTTGGTTAAATGTCCCGATTTTTGACTCGCCAAAAACAAAATGGCTCTATTCTGGACCGTGAGGAACTCAGTCTACACTAATCGGTGGTGGGATTATTATAATTTTTTTACATGAATCCCTGTCCTCTTACAACGTCCATGGAGAAAAATGTAAGAGAAAATTAAGGTGATTTCTTTTTAAAGTTTTGACTTATTCCTCTCCTGGCATAGTCTGCAGAGGCCCTGAGGTTTAAGAGGCAGAGACGTGAGGTTTAGGAACACCTGGGATACTCCATCCTGTGTCAGGAGAGCTCACCGTCATGTTCTTCACATTTGTCTTTCCTCATATCTTTTCCTTATGAGACCGTGAAGTAGGTGATGTAATGGTGACTACAGGGGACTGGTCCAGATGTGTGTTTTGTGTAGGTACGTTATTGTTTGCAGGATTGAGTACATTGCATCAAATTTGAGACAGACAAATAAGCTATGTTGAAGAGGCACACAAAATGACTGGCTGAATGATGGCGAGGGAAGGAGATTCGAAAGACAAGACAGATACAGAATGAGTAAGCCAGCCGTTTAGAGGGTCAAGCCACAAACTTTACCTTATTCAGACTCCTGAAGAACAAACACATTCAATCAGAACCAGTCACACACACAGACTGATACACACAAAGACAAGTACACTCACTCAGAAACATTCATACACACATACACAGACAAGTTCACTCACAATCAGAACCATATATACCATACGCACTCACACAGACACTTCAATTTCAAAAGAAAAAAAAATGGAGGCGGGATTGCAGCACGACCAAGAGACCAGTCGGGTCATCATGAGTCCTCGTTGCCGGAGTCGTCTTGGTTGTCATAGCGACGAGTGGACGTGCCGCTACCCCCGGTGGTGCTGGCCTCTCCGCCGGACTCCATCTCACTCTCGTCCTCATCATCGTCCTCTTCCTCCATGTCGTCATCGTAGAGGTCGTCGTAGAGCAGGTCCGAGCTGCTGTCCTGGGACGGGACCCTGGTCTGCACGCAGTACTCTGCCAGGGTGGTGGGCACCTTCACCCCGTCGCGCTCCGCCTCTGCTGCTGTGGACAGCACCTGCTTCCTGCCGGGCCGAGGAGGGAGAGGTTGTTGATCAAGAACACATTTTGCAGCTTTACGTATATACACAGTTTACACGTACACTCCAATAGTGATCATGTCACGGTATTCCTCTTTGTCTTATTTGTGTGGACTTGAGTAAACTGGCCAACTATCAGGTGGGTTGACTGTAGATGCCGCAATGCAAACATAACCAGCCGGCATTGTTATATTCGATTGATGACACAAAAACTCCTACCTAGCCTCAGTATTTCCCAGTGGTATCATTTCATCATGAAATATAAAAGATATTTAGGCCAAATACGAAATCAATGATGAGGAGAGGACTCCTATAGCGGGGTTTGAGGATTTAATTATATCAGTCTTTCTCTCTTATTTTACCAGATATTTGACAGTGTGTACTCCAGATTATTTAACATTATCAAGATCAGAGTATTTACAGATATGTATTGAGAGTTGTATTCTCCTCCAAGCTAATGTTACTCAAATTAACTCCAGTCACATGAATATATGTAATTTGTAGGACTGACATCATAAATAAGTTAAGATAAGAATTCCTTCTCTGCACGTTGTTTCAGTGTTTAATTCCATGTTGCTTAGTGTCTAGATCTGTATTCCCTGATGGTGTATTGCTGTTGGTGTATTACCTGATAATTTCGGCGTATTCCTTATCCTTGCCCTTGCTGTCCCGCCACTTACGAAACATGACAGACGCGTCCACGTTGGCAGGGGAGAAAGTGTTGGGCTCATTGAGCAAGGAAATTACACTTAGTAAAATGGTCCTGCAGATAAGAACACACACACAATGACTTCAGAAAATGTGCCTTGTTTTAGGCAAGGTCTCTCATAAAAATTCTCATAAAAATTCTAGGTGGACCTCTTATATAAAAAATAACATACTAAATACATATAATACAATAGCGCAGCGAAAATAATTTGGAGTCTTATGGCATTTGAATTACATTCGGCCAGCCATTATGACAGAAAGAGTAATCAAAAAGTTGTATATCTTGACTTTGTACCACATGACATCCACAAGGGGCACAGAGGTAACTGATTAGATGTGAGATGTTATTACCTGACGTTCTGAGTTGGATTCCATCTTTCTGAAGGAAGTTCTCCACTCTGAGGGTCGTCCACAGGAGGATGTAAGATGGATATGCAAACGTCCCCATTCTGGAGAGACCAACCAGGACTCACAGTCAGACAAGCTCACAGAAAATATTGCCTTACACAAATCATTAAATCGAATAACGAAAAAGTTAGTAGTTAGTTGGTAGTATCGTTTCATAAATAAAGCTACTGTGAAAGTGATGTTGAAACAGTTCAAAGATTTCAACTTGACAATGCAGAAACCAAAATGATATCAAGAATACTGATGATAAAATATTGACACAAATTAAAAACCAATATGAAATTCTATACTTGGTTTCATGAGGTTTATGAAAAAATGAATTGCATGTTCAAAAAGGTGTCCAACCCATAAGACTGTTAGAGTTTATATGATTGTTACACCTCGTAGATGTTGGGATGCCACATCTTGGTGAGGAAGCGGAAGGTTGGCGGGGAGTATGGATAATCGATCGGGAACTTGATGTGGGCCTGAAAGGAATCCGCAAAGGTAGATGCATCATAGATTACTAGTCTATTTAAATGTGACCATGGCAATATTACTTGTAGATGCAACTTACTTTTCACTGTCTATCAATTGCCAAATGTTTTTTTCAATTAATAATTTCCTTCACGTTAATAACATTCCGACTATCCGAACATTACCATGGTCAAAACTGATTGTCCTTATCCATTTGCTTGGCTTGTCTAACATGCAGCCGTGTCAAACAAAAATGCATTGATTATTTTCTAGGGTGAACTCTAACCCTAACCAACTGAAGGGACCAAATATTTGCATTTCTAAAGCTGAAGCCATTTTGGTTGATGAATGACTACCGACTATAACTGATTATCATTATTATGATTTTGATGATGTTCTAGCAATGGATTAATAGACCAATTGTTTAATCCCTACATTAAGGTGCACTACATTTATTGAATCTGCTGGAACAAGCTCAATCTTTTTTGGACTTTTGGACACTAAAACATTGGCATTAGGGAGTAGGTAGAACAGAGGTGACGACTGTTCAATTCTACAAGCCAAACTGAGCAATGTTATACAGAAACCTGTTCAAACATGTGTCTGCTCAACTGTAATAAACTATTCAGAAACAGAAGAAAACTCAGAAATTGAAAGGTAGCAGAATTATGTCTGATACAATCCACTGACAAATCTCCCCCTGAAAAAATATGCTGACACAAAGCATTGTAACAATTGTTGCTCATACACAGTATGACCATCTTGCTCACTTCTCTTCACTACTTTTGCTTAAAGTAGAAAACATCCAATAAAAAGGACTACACATTGCTGCAGGCTTTTATACCTTTGGATATAACCATCTGCCAAATAACTGAATGTAAATTTAAATCAATGCTTTCTCGAGTACATTCGGTTTGGCTCACCTTAAAGTAGCCTCCCTCGTAGAGTGTGTTTGGTGGACCAAAGATGGCCACCTCCCAGTTGTACAGGTCAGACTCTTCCACAAGTGTGATGCGGAATCCCTCCACTGGCTGCTCCTGAAGAGACTTCAACTCCATCATTAGGGCCTTCTGGGAGCTTGGGGTTGTCTGGTGGGCCATTCTTATCCCACTTCTCACACAAATAAGAACGTTTGAAGAGAAAATAAATAAATGTAATCCTTTCCAGATCTGATTCTTAAACAAAAGGAGTGTTTTACATCAAAGGGTTCAGTTGAACATATGAGGGGTGCATTCGCAAACAATGTAAACAGGGACTACAATTATCCTATAACATTTGAGGTACATACAAGCCAAATTAATAACAGCACGTATTCTTAACTGACATAACCACTGAATATGTAAGACAAAATGGCTATGCTATGTCAGTGGCTTAGTATGTAATTTAGGGCCTTATAGGGAAAGGCGAAGTTATTGAGCAATGATTACCTGACGTCTTGCTCTTTGATAAGTATTCGTTTCGTTACAGTGGACAACTTGAAGCAAAACTACTTTCGGTCCATAGTATTACTTAATCTTGGAAAACGGCAGCGGCAGCTAATAGTAGATTTTCTGTAATGGACTATGGCTAACGTTAGTCCTCGTGTTGTTTCCAAAATTCTTTGTGTGCCAATGTTGACAAATGACATGGAGCTAACACCAATTTAAATCAAGATATTACGTTCATCATTATTGGAATCAACAGTGGAGGCTTGCTCTGCTTGACATTTTCGTCCTGTTGGTTCGGATCGGAAAAGCGCTCAGCTGATCCCTGCTTGTTTATGTTTGTTTATCTGCTCTCTGGCAGTCTCAACTTCTCCCCACGTCAGCTAAACCCTTCCGAGGAACTTCGTTAAAATGGAAGATTTTGTTCTGGCTGTTATCGTCCCTTCCAGCACATCGATCGTGTAGAACGCCGCAAATATTCGAGTATGTGTTTGCGGAAAGGGCAGTTAACGAAATACCTGTATTGGCGATTCACTGTGTATTTATCGATTATAATTTTCTACCATCGATACTTCCGGCTACCTTTGCGCGTGTCTGTAAACGCACAAACGTTTACTTCTGAACGCGACGTGCGCGCACACTGTATATATTAACAATCTCTGCAGATACATCTTCTAAAGTAAACATATTTTGAATATAATAATTGGCCTACATAAAATATGCAGCTAAAATTCAGACATTTTGTTATTATATATTATATTGGTTGAAGATTATAAATCCAAGTTCAAAGGAAAAGTGACATAACACATTAGTTAACATTAAACAGTAAAACAGCATTATTGTGCTATACATGAGAGAGAGAGATATGATTATAAAAATGTTTACTGCAGTTTCCTTCCAACACAAAATAGCGGTATCCAAGGTGTATCTGAACGCAGCATTTTCATCACTCTGACAATGACTAACAATGATCACAGCAGGGATAGCGATACTATGGATTTAGTTTGAAATGTCATCTTAAGTGTGCATATACAATATACAACACTCCCAAAAGAGAAAAATTAACAGTTGAACTCCACATTCTTGTTATAAATTTGGAAAGTACTTGAACGAACCATCACCAAGCAAAAGCGCTTTCGTCATCTGGGTAGAGGGGTGACGTCAAACAGGAACCCGAGGAAGGAAGGTTGACAAATCAAGATGGCGTTCCACGATGAAGCAGGAAAGAGATTTCAATATAAATAATACTCCTGTGAAAAACCATTCGAAGCAAGGTGTCATCTCAGCAAGTGACCATTTGGATTTTGGAAGAACAAGACGTGCAGATACTGGTATAATACATTTTTGTGTAAATGTTGAGTCAGTTTTACATGGGCGGTGGCAGCATTGAGTCAGCCAGTCATAACACAACTACTACCACCAGGCCAGCAGCAGAGCTAAGCTTTTAGCATCAACGTTTGCGTTTTACCTAAAAACACATACGTACATTTTACAGAATCATTATCGTTCACTATAAATGTGGCGCACCATAACTTCTGTGTTAGTCACCGCGTTTAAGGTTAGCACATTTAGTTTAGCTTGTTGCTGATTAAAACATAACAGAATACCGATAGTTTGTTATAAGGCGACAGTTGTCAGTTCATAAATGCCATTATTGACGCTCTGTGCATATTTTATGAGGTAGATAGTGCTCTGTAGATAGTAGATAGTTTGCTCTGTCTGTACAGGTGATCATTACCTTAAGTTCATGTTCAGTTTACATTGCATCTAAAACATCCACAATCTAAAATGAGACCGAGTATGCTGTCATAGTACAAGTGTCCATGATAATTAATTTGTTTAACGTTACTATTAGTCGTATAGTTGCCTATCTATAATTAGCCATTTAAGTATTCAATTTTAGATCAAATGCATGTGTACGCAACCTGTTGTATACATCTATTTGTAAATGGCTTTATGATAAGCTCACTCAACATGTAATCATTTATTTATTAATCAATAAGCTGTGTCAATAAAGCACAATTATTGTGCTAGAGCGTGACTAAATAACAAGATTACCTTTTTTAGATCAGCAGCAAATCTATGGAATGCGCAGAGCTAAAGACCCTAAAAATAACTTCAAAATGAAGTACAATTTGCAATGGTGTCTAGCATGTTGAATGAGCTCGAGCTTTGAATTAGACGACCCTTCTTCTTGCATAAAGATATCCTTTATATAAGCTAACACAAGATAATGTCTTCCCTGAATTAGACCCAGTTAAACCCCAAGTGGTCACAGTGAACTCGTGAGATGCATTGAATGTCATCCGTGACATGTATTTGTCCTGATACTGAACAAGGCTTGCATACTATTAAGAATCGTATTGGTCACCGTTATCAATCACTGACTGAAATAATATACTGTAAAACATCATAAGACACCATATTGATGCCACGTTCTTTTCTATTAATTTCTTAATTTGCCATCTGTTTACAGAATCTCTAAATGGCTGCAAGGAAGTCTGGATCGGACAACTACAACAATGGTTAATATCAATTTAATTAGCTTTCAATTCCACCGTAGTCGTCTTTTCGTTTTTTCCTTCTATGCCTCAATTAATTGTAGTTCAAATGAAAATGGGGCCATCCCTTGCCTTGAAAATGTTTTTAAGCTCTTGCTAAACTATATGTTTTCCTTGCTGTACGTTAGGTCCCATCAGTTACCTTGAAGATGTTCCCTTCAAAATCAACGAGCGGTTCCGCTGCCCTGCCAAAGTGGGACTGCCTGTTGGGTTCTGTTTACCTGATTGTGGTTCCGTACTGAGTGACTTGCAGGTCTGTTTGCTTTAGTAATGGCATCAAGGGATGTTTGTTTGTCTTGGTTAGTTACTGTAATAATGACATACATTGAAATGATACAATGGGTAGTTAACTGGTTCTATTAAATATAATAAATTTGCTTGCATTGCTAACATCACAATAAACTGAATGTTAACCTAATAGGTAACCCGCATTCAAAAGCTGTTTGCAAGTAGTATCTCTTTAAAAGCTGGATAATTTGAACATAAAATATTGAAATGCCATCTTATTAACCGTTACCTTCTACTCAGAAGACGTAGCCTTTGTGATTAGCATGAATAGCTTACTTAGGCTATTTTAAGACCCAAGTATACAGGTATGTTATGGCATAGCCAAAGTTAGTTGTTTCGGTCTGTAAGCACTCCAGCGTCAACTTGTATTGCTCCGCAACCAAGTCCGATTGATCAGTTGACCTAAGCCCAAACAAACCGAACTAAAGAGGGAAGTGCACCAGGGTTAGGAACAAATGCGCCAAACAAACAGCGCCCTGAAAGCGCCTTTGGATCCACGTTATTAAGGAGCAAGTATCTTGCTGAAGGAGACAACCATTACCACTAGACCTTCTCCCCTACGAGGGAGTCTTCACTACAAATGCAAATGTAGCTATGTCTGTGGTCGTATCACAAGCTAAGAGGTTGATTGCGGTTCAACAGCATTTGTTGTATAGTTGCCAGTAGGTGTGTTTTTCTCATCTCCCTTCTTATGGTTTTCTGCAGTATGACTTCTCCCTGGAGAGGAGGAGTGTGCGTTGGGAACGAGAGCTGGCCGAGGCCCGGGCAGCCGAAGCCAGAGCAGAAGAAGCAGCAGCTGCAGCCAGACAGGAAGCAGAGACCCAGGATGGCTTAGCCCAGGATGTTGACAGCAGAGACGGGAACAGACAAGCTGGAAAGGACCAGGACCCGCCTCCCCCTGCACTCAACCCAGTTCTAGCGGGACTGAGCCACAATGACATCCTCACCCCACTCCCAGCACCCAGCCTGGGGCCTAGGAAGACCCTACCCAGCACTCCTCAAGTGCATTGCCTCAACCTGGCTGATTTTGAACGGGAAGAGGACCCTTTTGATAAGCTGGAACTCAAGACTTTAGATGACAGGGAGGAGCTACGCAATATACTCGAGAGCCAACCACAGCCCCCGCCTCCTCCCTCTATTTCCCCACCAGAGCCTGCCCAGATACCGCCAGTCGTGCACGGTAGCTCTCCTCCAAACACCAACACCAGCCACCTGGTTAAACCAGGCTTTGTTCACAAACCTAACGGGTTTGTTGGTCTGATGGACATGGATCGTGCAGGGGGCCCGGGTAGAGGAGGACTGGACTCAGACGATCGACCCTGTAACATCCGGTCGCTTACATTTCCCAAACTGTCAGAACCTGGTGACAGTGAGCCAGCTCCCATGGGCTATCACCCTCTTCCAGTCCCAGTTCCCCGACGTAACGTAGTAAATGGCAGCCCGCCAGCGTTCCCAAAGACCCATGTGATTGTTGCCCCTGACCCATCCAGCCACCCTAAGAACGGAGCTCCGAAACAGGTATGCATTTTATATACCTTTTTGTCTAGTTTATTCCTAAATTATTTTTGAAAGAATGACTCAAATGTATGTTGAAACTAAATTATTTATACAATTTTATTTTTATTTTCCTTCTCCACTGAAGACCAACCCAGGGGCGGGCCTGGGGGGTCTGCCATGCGGAGGAGCTCTTCTCAGCCTGACCCCTAGTGAGCGCCAGTGTGTTGAAACCATCGTTGGCATGGGATACT
This sequence comes from Lota lota, assembly GCA_026745465.1. Lineage (NCBI taxonomy): Eukaryota > Metazoa > Chordata > Actinopteri > Gadiformes > Lotidae > Lota > Lota lota. The sequence continues at coordinate 3,460,671 of JACYXH010000363.1, read as the reverse complement.
CCTATGAGGGAGTCTTGCGTGCCATGCAGAGACAAGGGCAGAATGTGGAGCAGGTGGGGTCCCACTCAACACAGTGAAATATGTTATCCCAAACACTGTTTCCTACTGTTAGACCAATTTGTTATTCTGCTTCTTAATGTGAACAATTTGACAGATGAAACGAATGTCCTAAAATCCAGGGAATGTGATTTGAACAGGTTCATCTGGTTTAGGAACACACCTACACAGCTATCAATTTGAATGAATTGTGTCACAGGTGCTGGACTATTTGTTTGTGCATGGACGTCTGTGTGAGCGAGGATTTGATGCCATTGCTGTGGAGGAGTGTCTAGAGATGTACAAGTGTTCAGAAGAAAAGGTGTGTTCTATCATAATTGTTTCAGCAAATTGAGTTGTAACTATAACAACATCATTGATAGAATGTATTTACTGTTTTCATTAAAGCGCAACTGGCAAGTTGGCACCCCCAAATAATTAAGGTGTTTGGAAAGTATGAAGCAAATCAATGTCAAGACTATGTTCATGTCGTGCTGCTTAGAATTACAGTGAGACACATCTTTCTAAGGCAATGTGCGCACCAAAATATTGAATTTGACACAAACGCATCACAAGGAGAATACACCATGTGGCACGCCAGCGCTACTGGAAGCATGCTGATTGACATCCTCGTGCAGAATGATATCTTGACAGCTTATTGACCACCCAATGCTGCTTTGTGTCATGGTGCCTATGTTTTCTCCTTATGATCTGTCCCATATAACTATAGTTTATTTTAAGCCATTTCTATGAGCACTAAATGTGAAGTGAAATGTGAAAATGTACCTACATAATGCCCTTTAATTGTGTAACCCATATTCTTATTTCCTCAGGCCTTGCAGTTTCTTGAGCTGATGTCAAGGTTTGGTGAGATGGGCTTTGAGCGGGAGACTATAAAAGAGGTGCTACTGGTCCACAACAATGACCAGGATAAGGCTCTGGAAGACCTGATGGCACGTGCCACAGCCAGCTGAGCCAAGCTGGTTGGGAGGCCAATGCCCAGTGCGAGGCTTGTCTCCCTCAATCGCTCAACACCCCCCCCCCCCCCCCCCAAACCCCTTCCTTCTGCCTACCTTAATGACACCAGGCCCCATTCACTCTGCTTTTGGAAGGAGAGGGGGCCTTGATTCCCACTCTGTGTTCAAAAACATGCCTCTGTACTTCTTAAATACTGTGTGCCTAAAGTGGAGGAAGTCAAAAATATATTGTTTTTGTCTTTTCCTAAATCCTGTGGTTGAATTCCACAGTTGGTACTGCTTGCTGAAAAGCCAGGACGTTCTTGGCATGGAGACAGACGGATGCTTTTGAGTTGATTAGCTAGCACTTTCAAAGGCGTGGCATACTTTGATGAGGGCTCTGAGAGCAAACAGGAAGGAATCTGGAGCCAGATTCACACCACACCAGAAGAGGAAAAACAAGTTTCACATACTGACACTTGTCAGTTAACTAAGCTGCATTCTTCCAATGTTCAGTGCAGCATAGGCAGTACGTAAAGATCAAGGGGATTGAGGACCTAAGGAGGCTGTCTTTAGAATGAACCAACAAACATCAGAACTTTAAACACACATAAAGGCACCGGCACCAGACAGAGAACTGACTCCCAAGAAGTGCCCTCTCTGTTTTGGTTCATGGCGCCTGGTTGTACTCTTACTTGTCTCATGTTTTCACTTATTCATTTTGTCTTTGTTTTCTGAAGGGCACCTTTTTTTCCATATTATGTTGGTTTTGTTTCTGATTTAGGAACTGCATAATGGATTCTTAAAATGTATTCTAATTGCCTCTGCTGTACTAGTGGGCTCTTCAACCTGCACTGGAATAGATTGCTTAAAGTTTTGGGTAGAGGAGGTCAGTTCTTTCGCAGAGAAATATTAGGACATGTCTCAATGCATACCTTTTGTGGCACCAGTCTGTCAAACACAGCACACAAAATCCCAATTTGAAGATGATCAACTTATTTAATATCATACACTGACACTTTGGTTGGATAAAATGGTTGAGTCATGTGCAATTCTGTATTGTAAACAAAATTACAGAAGTTACCCTTTAGATTATAATGGGTTCTGTTTAGAGACTTTTAAAAATAATTCTGGGGGAAAAAAAGTTAAATAATGTGAATTGTGTTTTCCAACCATACTAGAGTGCAATATACCCAATTAACAATGAGTGACTGGTGACTGGCACTTTTCAGCCTCCGCAAATGTTATGGGGATAAGGCATGGTTGTGAAAGTGTTTGGGAAAATGCAGATTTGTCCTCATTGATTTGATGCTGTGTTCTTTACTCTCATATTGGTTTGATGGCACACAGTTTAATCCAACATAATAAATGTAGCTGTTTGTTTTCATATTCATGAACTTAAAGTTATCTGTTCTGACATGTAATGCAAACTGAATTTAATCTTGACTGGTCTTTGTTTTATTCTTTTTTTAAGGTTGAAATATATATTCACACATTTCAGATGTGAAAGGTATTTTTCATGATGGTACAACCTCTCTCTCGCTCTCTCGTTCTCGTGTAAAATCAATATGGGGAAAAACGTGACAACTTCATCTGCTTAGAATTGGTCCAGGACCTAGAAATCAGCCAAACAAGTGTTTAAGAGTAAACGTTTTGCTCATATAGGCTTCTTTGTTGCCAATACCAAAACTACATTGTGAAATTGATTCACTGTTGGAAACTGGGTACATATAAAATAATACGGCCACCATGAGGATTGCAACAAACATGCTAGAATTGAGACTACATGGTTTCAATGCATTGGTCAAAAGCTGATGCTAAGATCCCTGACTATAAAGAAAATTGCATTTATCAACCAAGCCTTTTTTGTTTGTTTAAAGGAAGATGCAAAATACTAATAAGGTATCCAAAATACAAACCCTATTGCCATTGATTGACAAATTTGAGCCTAAGTCAGTAGTTTATATCCTAAAGGATTTATTCCTATATGCACACCAGGTTTAATTGTTTGAGACTGTCTTATGCAGAATAAAACTGTTATTTTGATGACATGTCTAACTCCCCCCCCCCCCCCCCCCTTGATTTATGTTACTGTTTATCGCCTGTCCGAATGTAGCTTCTAAATTGAGTTATTGTGTGTGTGTGTGTGTGTGTGTGTGTGTGTGTGTGTGTGTGTGTGTGTGTGTGTGTGTGTGTGTGTGTGTGTGTGTGTGTGTGTGTGTGTGTGTGTAATTATATATAATGTGTGATATGTGGCCTGCTCTGAACAGCTAGTAAACTAAAGGTAAATGTTGCCTACACTGTGAAGGAAGCCTTATAAATTAGACCGGAATTCAAGGTTTCCAGGGCAACATACTATTAGTTGTCAGAGGGTTGTGATTGGTAAACCCAAACTGGACATGTATAATGTGTGTGTCTGGATTGGTGATTAAAGGAGATCAGTTGATAACATACAGAGTCTATACATAAATTGGGATGTTTTCCATCTGCTGGATGAACATAATATAATCTTACGAATACATTTCCAATTGCAGTCATTTTAGACCCGGAACACCACAGGTGCGACGACGTTGACTAAACCACTAAAGATTCAATGACTGGTGATCAGCAATGTTATATGTTCAAATGTCTATTGTGGAGGAAAACATAAGGTCAGATTAAAAATGATCAAGTTTACATTTTGAAGCTGGTGGCTGGCAACACAAAACATTCGCCAGTTGGTTCACTGTTCCAACTAGGGTATGATGTCATTTGGCGAAGCCAGTGGACGAGCACGCATATACGTCCGTGTTCACGAACGACCTTGTTTTTGTTGCTATTTAATCTTAGTGCGGCTGCGCGAGGGTCAATGTTTTCATCGTTGCTGACGCGACTCTCAAAACGGGAAAAAAACGGGTGTTAATATTGCAGAGAGGGGAGCCTCTCACCTAGGCTCCTCTGTCGAAACTGAGTCGATAACCAAGAAACGCCGTGTCAATACTTTGTGCGGAACCCGGAGGCTAGCTGACGTTAGCAAGAAGCGTTAACCCTAGCTAGTGTCTAACCTAACCCTTTATGTGATCGCTCTCGTTTGCCACCGGACGAGGGCCAAGAAAAACATAGTTAATCTCCATTATATGATCCAGTTTACAGTGTCACTATTACCCTCCATGTGGGTGAGGGAATTGTGTGTGTCAGATTATGGCGAGAAAAACAGTTAGCAGGAAAAGGAAAGCAGGGGAGCCCAAAGACCAACAACAGGTAGGCGGAAACCGAGCGATGCGATGGTACCGTAAGCTAGCTAAACATGTTAGCATCCTAGCTGGGAAATGCGCTAGCTCGTTTTGGTATTTCGTGACAAATACATTTGTGACATTTGACAGCTTGGTTTTGTTAGTCACTTCGCTGATCATTTCCATCCACGAAGATACACGCAAAAGCCCATTAAAAGTAATCGTGTTTAAAAAATGCTTTTCTGTTTGTATTTGAATGTTCGTAGTTGGCTAGGCTAACTAGTAGCGTGCCATCAAATGTTTTGAGATGACACATCATCTCAAAACATTGAATGTCAAAGAAAATGTTAAGTACAGCGTTAGACTCACCGAACCATCTTACCAACATGTACGGCCAACATTAGTCGTATGTTATATGTATGAGGAAATGCATCTTTTAGTATTTTAAATCTGTTGCTTACGGTAAATGATTATTATTATTAATGAAGTTGAGGACCCAAGCCTAATAATTTTATTACTTGCGTACTTGTACGTTAAGATGTAATAAAAGCAACTCAGATTCTGATCAATCATTTTGCTTTCAATTGTATTTCTTTCAATTGTATCCAAGCGTTTTTAGCGGTAACGTTAGCTTCAAATTATTGGTGTGTTTAGTGAATTATATGTATAAACCTGATCTTAGTTAAATAAAGACCGAGATAAAAAATATATAGATTTATTGCTTATTCAAATTTATAAAATATGGGGCATATCCCAAACTCAATTGTCTTTACGCATAGTCGTTCTGTCCGCAAGCGAAGACGATGTTTGCATTACTGCGACCTCGGAGTATCAATTAACTAAATTGAGAGCCGTATCTATACATGAACCCCTAATTCAAATCTGCTTGTATTTAATGGTGCTAAACTCACCAATAATACACCTCTACGGACAGCGTGGGTCATCCTCTTTGTATCTATATGCCTATCCTTTCACTCAAATCTACGTTTGTCATGAATGAGAAACCTCTGTCAAGTCTGCCATGCCTTACATTTTTCAGTGTTCTGAAGTGATTGAACTCATCACAGACTTATTGACAGAAAGTCACATTTTTGTGAAACAAAATGCTTTTCGATTTAAATGTAATGACCCAAGCTGTCCGTGGAAGTGCAACATTGGTGAGTCTATCGCCATTAAATACAAGCAGATAAGTCTTATTGTCATGTATAGGGCTCTCCATAGAGGGAATTGCGATTAAGAGGTCTCAGTAATGTGATCCTCTTAGTCGCTTGCGGCTAGTCTATAGGATCACCACAATTTATAGAAAGAAATGCAAATATAGTTATACACATATTGTACCCTCTATCTCTGTGACCTTGCCTAGTGTCCGAAGTCTGCTTGTATAAAGGTTAACCTCAAATCAATACAACGCACTAGGCATGGTCAGATGGTCTCGTTGGAGGTGTGTATGTACTGGATCCTACTATGACTATGAGGATTTTTTTTTAATCTGCGTCAGTGAGCTTGGAGCCCTTCATGTACTCCATTGGGATAGGTCACATCATTATTGACAAGAACAATATTGATATTTTATGTATAAAACATTGCTATATTTCATTCTATAATATTTTCTCGACAGTTGGGCTGGTGTCAGTCTGCACCCAAGCGGAGTCGCGTTTCTTCTTCTTCGCGTCATGCCCATCAGTGGTGGGGCAGCCGGAGCTCGGTGGTGTGTGCCCTTCGTGGGCGCGAATTTCGGCCGCAACAGCAGCACGAGTTGCGGCTGCAGCGTAGCCTCCGGGGGTTTGCTGCTGGCCGGCTCCCAGGCATCCTCAAGGAGAGGGAGTTCTCTCTGGGCCGCCTCAACAAGGTGTTTGCATCACAGTGGCTCAACCACCGGCAGGTGGTGTGTGGGACCAAATGTAACACGGTGAGATGGCTCCCGGTAGCATTTTAGGAACTATTCGACCTAAACCAGAGCATAGAAATTGAGTTAATAGGGGCTTCATTTGCAGGTAGTAAGAGAAATTGCAATATTCATGAACAACTCAACACATATCCATGTGGTCAGTAAAACAATCAGGTGTTCAAATATTTTGTTTGTGTGCTAAAGCAATATGGGTTGAAAGTAAATGTATGAAATAGCTATTTGTTCTTTATACTTTTTTTCAATCTCTCAGCTGCTTGAACATCGATATTTTTGACTTTGAAGAGCTAGGCCCCAGCATTGCCCCTTCCCAAGTGGTTTTAGCATTATACAAATCTGCTAAATGTGTGATATTTGCTTAACCCACATCAGACATCAGGAAAATCAGAAGGAAATTGTTGATTTTACAAATTCTTCTTTCCTGCAATCTGCAGCTCTTTGTAGCGGATGTCCTTACCGGGCAGATAACCCGCATTCCCATGCTGAAAGACCGGGAGTGTCCCAGTGGAGGCTCAGGGGCAGTGGGCGCTGCCGTCGGCAGCCACCTCCTTCCAACAGCGGGCTCTCGGTCCAGGCTTGACCAACAGGGCTGTGGTATTCACGCCATTGAGCTGAACCCCTCGAGGACACTCCTTGCCACAGGAGGGGACAACCCTAACAGCCTGGCCGTCTACCGCCTGCCCACACTGGACCCAGTTTGTGTCGGAGATGTAAGTACTTGAGCTGCTTCCACTGCCTACCTATAACTAGGTACGCAATAAATTTAAAACATGTATGTAATGACTCTTTAAATAACTCTTTGATTTTCTGTTGTTTAACTAGGATGAACTCAGGTTAGTACAAAGGTCCATATCTGTTTTTAATGAAGTGGTCATTATCTTTCAGGATGGCCACAATGACTGGATTTTCTCAATAGCATGGATAAGTGACAGCATGGCCGTGTCTGGTGAGTTGCCCTACTACCTTTGCTGCTGTAAAGAACTGACCGAAGGACCGGGACCAAAACCGGAGACTTACCAACACGCATCGTTGAAGATTGTAGCACATAGTCAAGAGTGTGTGTGTGTGTGTGTGTGTTTTTCTCCAAATGTGTAGGTTCCAGGGATGGCTCCATGGGACTGTGGGAGGTGACTGAGGAGGTGCTAGGCCAGGCTGAGAGGAATCAGGAAGCGGTGCCCTGCTACTCCCACATCTCCCACAGGGCCCTCAAGGACATCCCCAAGGAGTACACCAATCCGTACAATTGCAAGGTCCGAGCTCTGGCCTTCAACAATAACCACAAGGTAATATTAGTGTTAAGGAGACAGGGAAACCCAGATATCACAACACTCGAATGCCAATGTCCATTTCGAGTCTCTTATTGAAACTTATGGCCGTGTTAATATTACACCACACATTTTTTATTTTTAGGAGCTGGGCGCTGTGTCTTTGGACGGCTACTTTCACCTCTGGAAGGCTGAGCATAACCTGTGCAAGGTACATACCATTCACAGTATATAAACTTCACATTCATACTTTTAAACCTAAACCACCCGCCGCCACTTCCATTCCATAACTTTAATGCGTAATTTCTATATTTTAGCTGCTGTCCACCAAGCTTCCCCACTGCAAGGAGAACGTGTGTCTGGCGTACGGACAGGACTGGTCGGTGTATGCAGTCGGCTCACAGGCTCACGTCTCTTTCCTGGATCCTCGACAGCCAACACAGAGCATCAAGTCTGTCAACTCCAGAGAGAGGGGAAGTGGTGAGTACTCCATCCCAGACACCCACTGTACATAGACAAGATGCAAGCTTTCCCAGGAGTATGAACCCCTTTTTGAGACTAACTGTGATTAATGGCTATACAAATAACATTTAATTTAATTGACTTGAGTATGTTGCAGTGATTTAAAGGAGTACTCAAAGACTAAAACATTGGTTTTAAATCAAATACAATTTAATGCAGGGAACCAAGTAAAGCCTCATAAAGCATTGCTTCTCATAATAATGATAATAATAATAATAATAATAATAATAATAATAATAACAACTACACTTTGTACTGCCATACAAAATGAAATTTAGATTGTAATGTGTCAATGGTAATCCATTTAAAATGCTTGCGGGACACTAAGTTGGGAGAAATGTACTTTTAGCCAAGTCCTGAACATTGTTTTTGTCCGTGTGCAGGGATTCGTTCTGTGAGTTTCTATGAACACATAGTGACGGTGGGCACAGGCCAAGGCTCCCTCCTCTTCTACGACATACGGGCCCAGAGATTCCTGGAAGACCCCCTGAACCCGGCCGGCGGGTACCGGCAGCGCCCAGGAGAAGGAACCCTCAAGCTCACCACAGGGAAGGGCTGGCTGGTACGCACTTGGCTTTTATTTCAGTTGACTCATTTCTAAGGATGCATTATAAATATCAGTCCAATAAACCAGGGCTGTACAGTGCGACAATTTTGATTGCATGTGCTTTTAAAAATGATTGTGAAGATAAATATGTATTAATTTGTATGTGTGCGAGTGGAATGCGCTGCTATATATCTCAAACATTTGGTGAAAAACATGACTTTTTTTGTCCTTGACAAGGACCCGCCCCTTATTGGAGCAATTCTTAATGGGAAAATTATTTTTGAAGGGTTTACCATCCGTTCCAATGCAACTACTAAAAAACGACATTTCCTGGTGATCACGTAAACCGAACACTACTGCGAACAGCTAGCATAGCAGCTACGAGATATTGAACTATTCAGACCTAAAACCAAACTGAAAAGGTCAATTTTGGTAGTTAATAACGTTGCCTTAATCAGCTAGAATGATGGCAACCAAGAAAAACGACGTCACTTGGAGGTTAAGGAGGCATTTGTCGCCACAGCATCTAACATCAACCCCTTGTCGTTTCAATGAGACTTTTGTGATCGGATGCACCAGATAGGAACACAGGTCTGATGTCCAAACTTGACTCTTGAATGCGAAAGCTGTGGCCAGATCTGTGTTCAGATTTCACTCTCTCCTCAACAGCCTATTGTCTGTCCATCTTTTGTTATTTCTTTCAATTTAATTATTGTTACTATTTATTTTTAATTGGCTTTCCTCATGTAACGTTCAAGGCCAAACTATAAGGAATGGCAACGGTTTATTTCTTAAACTGTGTTAAACGGTGTTTGCTACTAAATTTGTATTTGTGCTGCTGAAATATTTACTTGTAAGCACCAGTGCTACCACCTATTAAAGTTGGTGTACAGCCCTGAATAATGGCAAAGGCTTTATTTTGGCCTGTTTTAATTATATATCCTGCTTCAAAACTTCACCAAAATACATATCATAATATAAAATGTATTCATAATATATTGGAAAATTACTGAAAACTAATTTTGATTACAATATTTTTGTAATCGTTTATGGTTTGCCTGGCGAGTACTTGTTTACTTGAGTAGGCCTACAAGTTTGCACCCCAGTTTTAACAAGGCAAATCTTATAAGTAATTTGCGGTGTTAACTGCAACTTCTGTTTACAATTACCAGTGATGTTGGTTGGTTGGTTACAAACTACAGGTTATTAACCCCGTATTGGCCATGAAAAGCAGCTGATTATCGGTAAGGGGAAATAAATACATAGCGTTCATCTGTTGATACCTTTTCCTCAGAAACGCACATGTTGGAATATGTACAGACCGCGTAAAGGTCAGACCTGTTGGGTTTATCTGCCTTATTGTCGTTGTTTTTTCTTTACTTATTACACACCTCCCCATCTCTCTCTCCCTTTACCTGTTTTTCATGTCTGTGTGTCTCTTTCTCTCCCCCTCCACCCTCACTCCTCCAGAATCACGATGAAACGTGGAGGAGCTACTTCTCGGACATCCACTCGTTCCCCAATGCCGTCTACACCCATTGCTACGACGACTCTGGCACCAAGCTGTTTGTGGCCGGTGGTCCGCTCTGCTCCGGCCTACATGGCAACTACGCAGGGCTCTGGAGCTAGAATTGACTCTCCCTGTCCCCCAACTCCTTTGCGCATCACTTCGTCCTCCTGTGGCTCTTTCACTCCTCGCTCACTTTCCCTCACTTCAAGCCCTCCCTGCAGCTGGGACCTTTGACCTTCCACGGTTTCTCCTCCCCTATTTAATCTTATCCCGCTGTTTGGCCTTTTTATCACACGTAGACTCAGGAGCACAATCCTACTCCCTAATGTATGATGGCGTTTCTTTTCTTTTTCTCCCTTTTTCGCTATAGCATGGTGAACCTTGTTTTCTGGATCCACGTGTGCAATACCACTCTCTTCTCCATCAAGTCCTTGAGATTCTTACTGTTTAGGTGCTTTTTTTTCATTGTACAGGTATAAAGACAATTTAACCAGTGAATTCTGAAGAGCTGCGGGGTCACCTCTGAGAAACACACAAGAGAGTTGCAAATAAAAATACGAAGAATAAAGATAGATATATACACACACACACACACACACACACACACACACACACACACACACACACACACACACACACACACACACACACACACACACACACACACACACACACACACACACACACACACACACACACACACACACACATATGTTTTTCACCATTCACTACCTTGATAAAAGAATTGTAGGAACTGGTCTACATAAAAAAAATGAATCAGTATTCAAGGGGTTTTATGTGCAACTAGTGACAACTGTCTCTTTACACACACTGGGTACTCTTGGCAGTTCTTAAGTTCTCCCACCAACATGTATACATTTTAAAAGAAGGAGAGGAATAGTTTGTTTTCAAAATTTTACTGGGACATGGGGATCAATTGGCTGGATTGCGCAGAACTGTTTTAAATATGTTTATATTCTCAATCATAAATCATACCAGTCAAGTGGACTTTTTTTTTTCTCGCTCTAAGATAATGGCAGTACCAACTTATTGCTAAATACGAAGTAGGAATTCTTCAATTATCAAAGCAAATGTTTTTTGTGTGTGTGTAATTTGAAAACCCTGCCCGTTTATATTTTTGTGAGGTTTATTATTTATTTTTACCCACTGTCACCCTTGTTGAAATTCAAAGCGCTGTGGAATCCGCCACTTAACTTAAGGTTCTGCGGCTTAATTTACTATTGCGTGTTGGTGTCATTAGTTTTATCCAATGACAGTTCTCATTGACACAAGCATAGACAGCCAAAAAGAAACATTAACTGTTAAAATTCCTCTGTTGAAGTCTGGCATTTTTAAGAGGGGTTTCCATCCCCTCTGATCTCAGCATCCGTGCAATGTTCGATATGTATTCAAAGGGGAGAACCCAATGCCTATTTTTATTTTGTTTCCAGGATCCAGCCACATCTCTTGTTAGTCAGTTTAAAGATTTTTTTCTTTGTCCTTTCTTTTGTACCAAGGAATCAAGTATTCCTTGTTAAACAGGCAGGGTAAACATCGGCCTTCCTGAAGTCTTTCTGTGAAAGACTAATAGGGTAACATAGGTTTGCCTTTCTACATTGAACTTTCCTCCATAGTTTTCATAACAATAATGCCATGTGGAAAAGAGAACCCTAATAAGGACAAAGTTGAACAAAGAAAACCCCATCACCTTTAAAGCGTATTTTATATGTGTGTAAAATGCATAGGGTGAAATGCATACATTTTATGGATATGTCTGAGAAACTGTGGATTGACCTGTGTTTAAATTGGTGGTGCCCTACTTTTTTTATACACACGATTGTTTTTACAAATGACTGAATCAGTGGATATCGTATATCAACATCTGAGAACCAACCTAAAAGAAAGTAAATATTGAGGATAATAAAAGTATATTGATGTAATATCTCTGTATGCCTATCTTATTCCCCACTCACCGTAACATGTTTTCTAAGATATAGTGTTGGGCCAGAGGCATCCTCACTTTTATAAAGGTAGTCGTGCAACGAAATATAGGCATATTTGAATGCCCATACTTAATACACCCACCGTCAGTATTAAATGTGCACGTCCAAAACATACCTGTTAACCAGTGACAATGTCATTCTAAAGTCCAATGTATTGGGAGCCTCCGTGCTTTACCTACCTAAATAGTCAGCACAAGCCGACGTTTGCATACCCAGTTATTCTTTAGAATAATGATGATTTAAACCTGCCGCATTTGTACGATATAGACTATTAACAAAACCTGCTAAAATAAATGTACAGGGAGGGGAGGGGGGACGGAGGGACTCAGTTACATGGGTTGAGATTCTGAGCGGCGCGAGAGGGAATGACTTCAGATAGAGGGATATCCCTTTCCGTTACATGTTTAGGTTACTGCTTTGTCCAATTATTCGTCAAAACTATCTTTATTCTCCTTGTCTTTTTTGTTACGCTTGTCATGTTCTTATTTTCGCTTCGGGGCTATAGTAAGACACCAGAAATTGTGTTGCAGTATACCGGGATAACACCGAAATTCTGGTTCGTCTCCTAGCCTCTTGTGGCTTTGAAGAGATTGTGGCTAGAGGAGGCTGCGCGGCTGCGCAGACAAGACTCGAGCATCAACCGCGACATTGCACGTCACGTGACCACCTTGTCTGCTGCTGGCGGAGTGAAGCGTGTTAGCAGGTAATAATAAAAGAAATCTCGTCTTTGTCAAACTTAAGTGTTGGGTTTTTAGCACATTTGAATTATTGTTTCATAAGCAATCGTGTGTATGTGTTGAGTATGCGGCTCTGGGGCGTTTATTACACGCGCTTTTGGTGTCTTTATTTTTTTATTTTGCATTTTTGTGATTGCTTTTTACCCGGCAAGCTGCGTCGGGATGGGATTGTGCAGTGAGGCCATTTTCCATAGGATCGATAGATCTTTGTTGTTAGCCCACTAGAATGTTTTGATGTCATGTGTTATAAACTATCAATGGCATGGAGTGAAACATTGTTTTGGTGTGTTTATCTTTATTAACGATGTATTGTTATGCACTTGACAGTGCGCTGGTTGACTTTCTATCTCGACCCTATTTTGTTAGCGATAGCATCGACGGCTAGCGCCATCCCTACATTTCTATGGCATTGTGTCAGCTAAGGGGAGTAGGCAAGCTAATCGTAGCTTATGCTAGCGAGGACAAAGGGATACATAGTATTAGTATTACCATTTTGGTTGTTATTGTGTTAAATGGTACTGCAACTTGAGGAGAAAATATATTATACGTGAAAACTAAAGCGTTTATGGGCATTATTTGCATCCGACCATGAAAAACAAGAAATGCAAAACGCAGCTGCAGGTTCTGACGGTCCAAATGTAGACGTGTTAACGTTTAATATGGCCAGGGACAAAATGCATATCAATTAAGTGGCCAAACGTTGAATGTCTGTCACGTCTTATGTGCGGTACAATGGCCTATACAACTCATGAAATGCCAAATTGCATCTCTCAAAGGTAAGATCGTGAGTTTTGTTGGTAATGGTTTGTTGTTGTTTGGTTTCGGATTCGTGTTGGCGCATAAATCTTCTATTTTATGAGTCAAAAAATACTAATGGAGAAGACACTATATATTAAAGTATACAACGACGTTGCCTCTGCCATTTCAGTATTTTTGACCATACCATTTTACAGTCTTTTCCATGGTGTTTTCGCGTTAGCTTTGTTCAGTCCTGCAGCCAATAGCAAGAGTGCATCAACACACGTCATTCATTAGCCGGAGCTGTAGTGCTATTGTTCTTCCACATAAAACAAATGGGTCAGTGGGGATAACAACACATGAGCAATAGGTCGTTATAGTTGTTTGTTAATCCATTGCCAGTATTATTACAATTATTTTAAGGTAATTAACTGGTTTTCTTTAAATTATGAAACTTTGCACGTTGTATTGTGATTGTTGCAGTGATTTAAAACCTTTTACATACTATAGCTAAAATGTGTAACTATGAGCCGAATACTTTTGGTATTTGGTAAATAAAATGTAACATCTATAATGATTTGCCATGAATGTTTTTCTGTTTTAAATATCACATTTGACAATTTTCATAAAACAGTTGATCTGGAACAGTGTATATTTAAATTGTATGTATTGTGCGTACCTTAGGGTGGCGTGTGTGTGTATGTTGTTGTAATCTGGATTCTACTACAGAATCGCACAGTTGTTAATAATGCCTGCTGAGTGTGAGTGGACATTGGGTTTTGCTTCCCTCCTTGACCTAGATTTTTACTCCCTCAGAGCTGTTGCATCACCAGGGCAATAGTGAGCCAATGTTGGTTTGGGTGTTTGAGACAGCTAGAAACGATAAGGAGGGATTTAAATGGCTGTGGAGTTGTTTTGCCTAGGCATTATTCATGTGGCAAACATTTGTACAAATGTACTACAAACTACATAAACTGCCTATCGTTTATTCAAAGAGCCTAGTTAAATTAAATTTGTTTATGAAATGAAGGTTAGTGTTTGTGACTCGCCCTACTGTATTTCCCTTACAGATTTTTCTATTTTGTACATACATAGTTTTGTATATACTGTATATGATGAGCTTGCTGGGCGGCGACAAGGCCCGGGGCCCTCGGGAGAAGACGCTGCCCACCGTCACACACTCCTCCCAACCACAGAAACAGATACAGGTGAGGTCTCACCTCCACAACGGGAATTTATAGCAAATGCCAAAAGACCAACATATATAGCTGCATCGTTTTCAACCACAGAAATAGCTATAATACTGCAGATACACAAATGTTCACATTCCGAGGGAAATGGGAATTACCTTGTTTGCATTTCCAGTAATTTAAATTAATGAAGAAAAATCCCACTCACCCCTTTTAAAACAATACACTATGTTTGCACTCTATATACCTTTCTATATTTTTGTCTCATGATCCAGGCTACTGCAGAGCAAATCCGCCTTGCCCAGGTGATCTACGACAAGAACGATTCTGACTTTGAGTGCAAAGTCAACCAGGTGAGGATGAAAGAGTCGCCTTCAAAATACCAATGCATGAGGATAATTGTTCCGTAGGTAGGCTGTGTTTTAGGAGTCGGCCTCCGTTTTCCTTTGTGAATGTATGCCTTTCTGCTTGTCAGCACACTTCGAGACCATGCTCAAGTTAAACCTCTGGGAAATGTGATGCTTGTGATTTATCACTTTATCTAGTTTTTGCTTGACTTTATATTTTACGTTCTTGTGTGGTTTTTGTGCCTGTGTGCATCTCTGCTCCTAGCTCATGGAGGTGACGGGGAAGAACCAGGATGAGTGCATGATAGCGCTCCACGATTGCAACGAGGACGTGAACAGAGCCATCAACTTCCTCCTGGAGAGCCCCTCTGACACGGTAGGCCATTACCCTAGACCCACACGGATTACAAGAAGCTTCTTCCTTCCATTACCTATTTACTATGGAGTTATTTAGCAGATGCGTTTATCTAAAGTGACTTACAGGGATATAATACGTTTTTCTTGCATGTCATTAATGAGCGAGTAGGGGTTGGGCATCCCGCTCAAGGATGCCTACACACTTTGTACATTGAGGTTCGAACCGAAAAACCTTTTGACTGGGAGACAAAAACCTGCCTGTCCTTACCCTGAAAGGGTTCACACTCGATGCGTCATCCACAAACATACGTTCTACCAATTCAAAACCATTATTTCCAATGCGAGCACTCACACCGGGCGATGCACTAAAACTTCCAGCACTGTTCAAAACCTTGGTGTGCCACGCAGCGCCATCCATTGCCACCCATTATAATAAACGTAGAACAATACCTTAAATCCTATCTTCCCAGCCAGGCCCTTGCATTCCCAATCAGACTTTTATTCTCTTTCATCCACTTGCATTTGCCTCATGTATTCTTGTGTTCTATGGCTGTGCCTAAATATTTTAATTTATTTTGCAGTCTAGAGGATGGACATTGTATACATTCTGCATTAAAGGCATGTTTCATTTCACAGGGTGCAAGGATTCTAGCTTTTCGATTGACTTGGTTATTTCAGCTACCCCAACAGGTGGACTTGTTTGAGTAAGGCTTAAAATACTTGCTTGCAGTGGAAAGGGGCTCGGTAAAGAATAAAGATAAGATATGCAGGACCATTCCCCCTCCTCTGGTGAGTGCCAGACGCATTTGTGTCCAGTTTGTTGGAAAGTATGTCCTGAAAAACACAATAGGTTTTGACAGTATTTTATTGACATCTATTTATTAAGGAGAATAATGTCCCAACAGTGTTCAGGGAAATGGAAGTATTTCTCCAACTGCATGCTGGACATTCTTGGTCAAAGTCTCAACCTTTCCCAGGCCAGCCTGTGGGCACAGATGGTGGGGGGCAGTGGGGGGGGGGGTCTCTCAACTCTCTGTAGTAGTCCCCCTCCCCCCCTTGTTGTTTTTGTCTTGATTAAGGTCCTAAAATAGTAAGTGGTTCTCTCCTGTTTGTGAAGGGCAAAAGCCTATTTGTGGTATGTTATCCGAGTAGGCTGTAATCTAACCCTGATCTAAATTAAAACAACAACAAAGGTAATGGTCATGCACAAAACAAGATGAAAAACCTTGGTAAAAATGCAGACTACCAAGATAAAGTAAGGTACAAAAAAGACTTGAGTCCAGAACACTCTTCCTACATAATATAAATACTGTCCATTCCAGGCATGTTAGTTCCATGCACATGTTAGTTGAACCAAGTTCTAAAATATCTGATGACATTCATATCTTTTTAGATAGTAGATATATTAAATAATTATTATATATTATATAAGTAGATATATTCAAAGTCACAGCGTGTAACATTTCAACTAGCCTGTAGGTTAAAATAACCTGAACGTAACTTCAGTCAAAGCTGATCGATAGGAATTTAAATAATGTTATCAATAAAATTACATCCTATAAGTGATATATTAAAAAATAAAATGCTGGCAATCTCGTACCTCTCTCTTTGTTTACAAGAATCTTACTTTCGACAATCTTAGGAATGCACCGATACCAGTACTTGGACTCGGGCCCGATACTGTGCTCATGTACTCGTAAAACCTCTACGATACAACCACCCGATACCACTTTACGCAACGTAACGTTGAAGAGCCAGTGAACCCAAAACGTTTTTTTTTCTTCTTTTCTTTTTAAATGTAATTTGGCCTATATGATCGTCAACATAGTAATCGATGCCATTTTATCACTTACTGAAATAAGTCCCCAATTTAGAGAAAAAAGGGGCACCGGTGTGTCTGTATGTGTGGAGCTCTGTCTGGGCAGCGGTTGATTGCGGCGTCCGAGAGAGAGCTTTTCGGAAACGTATTGTATACCGCTACGATGTGTGTGGATGGTGAAGCTCCGTCTGAGCATCGATTTATTTAATACCCGTGTTCGAGGGTAAGGCTTCCCGGACACATATAGTATAACGCTACGGTGTGTGTAGATAGTGAAGCTCCTTCTGAGCAGTGATTTATTTAATGTCTGCGTCCGATGGTTAGGATTCCCGGACACCTATAGTTTAACGCTACGGTGTGTGGCACATTTCATATACAACATAGCTCATTATAATGCTCATACACAACGACGGTACTAAAAAAGTATCACAAAGTTGCCGTGGGCCGTAACCATGGCGATAACCCCCCCCCCCCTTTCCTAGAGGGAGGTGTGTTTTTTTTAACTGTAATGGTATTATTAAGTACTCGTATCGAGTACCCAAATGTACCCAAATGTTAGCGAGTACCCAAATGTAAGTACTTGTACTTGGTCTGAGAAAAAGTGGAATTGGTGCATCCCTAGACAATCTCAAAGTTCCCACAAGCTCCCAAGTTCGTGTCACACAGTGACACAGCCAGTCAGTGGACAGAACACTGTTTTTTTATTTAAAATCAGAAAGTCTCTCGCGAACTAACTGGTACGTTAGTTACTAACTAACGTTCATACAATATTACAAACCATTCATGCTGAGACACATTCAAACAAAAACAGGAACAGGGAGCAGAAAAACTAAATAAAAGGAAATGAAAAGGGCTGCCAGTCCAAAATAAGTTGAGTAACATAAAAACAAACATGTTTCCTAAAAACAGTAATTTCAAACGGCTACAGTGTAACCCATAAACAAATCAAGAAGTGGTCCCCAAATGTTTTGAAAGCTGTTCCATGTGATGGTTTTGATAAAACAGGTTTTCCATCTGAATGACGAACAGCATCCCGTTAAGCCATGTTTTAAGTAAAAGTGCTGTCAGATTTCCATTCAACATAATGAGATTTTTAGCCACCATATCCTTGTATCTTTATTATCAATGTATTTGGAGACCTATTATCCTCTTGTGTTCATCTCTAGACCTCATGGGAGACTGTAGGGAAAAAGAAGCCCCTCGTCAAGGAGGGACCGTCCGAGAGCAAGGAGAACAAGGAGAATCGGGAGAAGAAAGGAGACAAGGAGGGCAACAAGGGTCGCAGTGCCTCCAGCCGCAGGGGCAAGGGTGTTAGTCGCAGCCGACAGGGTACACCACCCATGACCAAGACAACGGTTTCACAACCCTGTGTCGCTACCACATCCATTCGTGGTTGACGTGTGTGTGTGTGTGTGTGTGTGTGTGTGTGTGTGTGTGTGTGTGTGTGTGTGTGTGTGTGTGTGTGTGTGTGTGTGTGTGTGTGTGTGTGTGTGTGTGTGTGTGTGTGTGTGTGTGTGTGTGTACAGCCGCACGTCCAGAGGAGAACGGGGTGGAGGTGATGCCCGTGGACAGAGGCTCGGAGCGAGGCCGGAGGGGCAGGGGAGGCAGAGGTGGGTTGATTGGTACGTAGAGAGAGGGGGGGAGACATTCAACCTTGTACCCTCCTTCCCAGTGGCAGAAGGCTGAGATGTTTTGTCTTCTTCTCTTCTCGTATTCTGTAGCAGCCGGAGGTCGAGGCAGGGGCAGAGCGCCGCCAGGGAGCAGGTTCTCAGCCCAGGGAATGGGGTAGGCACCTAGAGCCTGGTGTAGTATGCCTTCATATGCAGAACTGCAGATGACATTTTTGCAGTGTTTTGTTTTCAAAAGCATTTTTTGGTTTTCCTGACTCTCTTCTGTACTGCGGTACAAACAAAACTCAATATGATACATACTCTTAATGTTATTTGCTTTGCAACAGGATTATCATGTCTTCCTCATGCAAACTTCCTCTACTTTCACTTAACACCAACACTGTTCCTTTGCTTTTCCCATCTCTTCTACCCCCCAGGACCTTCAACCCAGCGGACTACACCTCCGAGTCCCGCACGCGGACCACGGACGCAGAGGTGTGGGACACAGGGGCCAACGGCAACAACCCAGATGGAACAGGTAAGTGGCGTTAATATGCGTCCTGCTATTACGACATGCATTTACTATCCTGACTGGGCGGGGCTTTGATCTCTTGGCGTTCCCCTGCATCTCTTAGCGTGGAGGAATACACTTGAAGACTGGGCTGCTGAGGACTGGAGCGAAGATGTCAGTGTGAGTTACAGGCAAATGTTATGTCTTCTCTTCTAACCTCCAGCGCCATTTTAGAAAATGGCATGCCTTTTTAATGGGTTGCTGAATTAAAGTATATAGTTGATCAGTTAACTGCTCACCTGAAGATGAGCATGAGTGTGTGGATGCTGAGCACATTTAGCCTTTTATAAAGAGTGAATATGTTTATCTTCATTTATACCACTCCTACAGTGGTAACCTTCTGAATTGCCGCTGCTTGGACTATAACAATAATCTCTGCGGTTTCTTTTCCTCAGCTCTCCGAGACCAAAGTTTTCACCTCCTCGTGTGTGCCTGCTGCTGAGAACCACATCACACCTGGACAAAGGTAAACAAAAACACATGCTAATCCATCATACCGCCGATGGATCAGGCTCTTTAATAATGTGTTGCACTATAATAATGATAGTCAGTATCACAGCAATAAAGTTGCTCTGCTAAGGATATCCCCATGCTTCGTCTCATTGTTAGCCTGGACCTGGCCACGCTGTTGCAGAAGCCCGTTGGTGGAGGTAGGGAGGCTCCCCCTTCCTCTTCCTCCTCCACCTCTCAGAGCCTGATCTTTACCAACTCCCACCACCACCACCATCAACCGCAGCAGTCCCAGCTTCCCCTCAGCCGAAACGCCACTGGCAGCACAAGCTATGCACACGTTGCCCTGGTAAACTGACAATCGCTTCTGCTGCTCTGCCCTTTCCCCCTACATTAATGATACTCTTCTTCTCGCATGCTAACAAGCATCTTCACCATAGGTCCCCTTTTCCTTTTTATGGGATGTATATTGTTGTGGTTTTTGGATTGACGCAGGATTTACCTGACCTCTTCTTAAAATAGCTTTCCATTTTTTGCTTTTGTGCATCAGTCGTCCGTGCTGGGAGCTGGCTTTGGGGACCTGGGACACTCCAAAAGGAGCCAGCCCAGCGCCGGAGCTCAGATCCTGGAGCAGCTAAAGGGTCCCGGCCTGGGTCCGCTGCCATCCTCCCAGGCCACACCTGCTGTCGGCACCCAAGGGGGTCGACTGCCCGGCCTGGGAGTCCCAGTACCTCTGCCAGTATCCTCCAGCTGGGACCTGAAGGTGTCAGAGCCCGGTGCCTCCTCGCAGTTCAGCCGTAAGTGTTCAGAAGTACCAGGCAGGGCCTGTCTTTTCTTTCCTTCTCAGGGATTTGTCTAGCAATGTAAATCTGGCCAAGTGGTCGACTCCGGATTAAGCCTAAGGTCTGATTATTCAAGTCTATTTTATTTTTATAATATAATGTTTGAAATCACTTCTTTTTTTAACCATTATATCACCCAGCCCTTCTTAAGGTCAAGGTAAACTCAGGAATATTAGCTAAATCCAAGGGCAGGAACTATGAATAGGAACACAGCAGAGGAATCCCTCCTTCCAGGGAAGGTTAGGAATGCAATAGTTGCCGAATGGGCAGACATATAATTGCTGCAGAAACAAAGGTTATGGAAGGTTACGTTCTTAGGAAATAGGGATTAGTAATGAGTAAAAAAAATTATACTATTATTGTAGACTAGTCTGTTTTATCTGACAAGTCTGTTTGATAAGCCTCCTTTGATCCTGTCAGTGTATTACAAAGGTAATAAATCGGTGCCATTCTGTGCCAAAATGTGGGAAACTTGTTTAAAACGAAGGCTTGCGTGTCTCTTCCCCTCCTGTTTTTGGACCGCGCCTCTGTGTTTTGCTTCCAGGGGAGTTTGGTCTGCAGCCAGAGCCCTCCCTAGTTCTGAGCCAGCTGGTCCAGAGGCACACGGGACCCTCGCTGCCCCTGGCACGCCAACCCAGCCCCCCGACGCAGCGGCTGCAGCAGGTCGCCCCAGCTGCTCCGTCACCCGTGCTCCAGGCGGGTGCGGCGGGCCAGGGAGGCCCCCTGCTTGCTGCTGGTAATGCCAAGTCTCCTGCTCCTAGCGCAGGGCTGGACCCTCCGGGCAGCAGCACGCCACACCAGCAGCAACGGGCACAACTCAAGGGCCAAAAACGAAGGATACCACCCACGTCCAAGGTACAGCTGGACCGCCCACGGCCACGGTGCAAGCACTACTTAGAAAACACACTATGCAACATTTTGTCTGTAAGATGCGTCATGCCTGACTTCCAGTTTGTAATAGATTACAGCATTACAGCATCAACTCTTAGCAGCAGGCAGTGCCATTAGCAAACTATGGTGGTATTTTATAAGAAAACATTTTGGAAAACCCATCGTTTTTACTTTATTTACAGTTCTCTTACACACAATGGTTGATGTCCAACTCTTTGGCCAAACTAATCCTCTACATAGAGCTCCAAATTTTTAACAGCAAATTGTAACATCTCTAAAGGCCCTTGCACACCGAAGCTCAAGCATAGAGCATAAGTCAAAGCCAAACTTCTTTGCGGCCTTGTCTTCATATCGGAACCGTATGAAATCCCATGTGGACTAAACTCATCCAGGCCATATATATTGATCAGCTGGAAAAGAAACGCATCAAAAACTCCACCCCGGAAAAACCCAGCTCCGCCTGCGGTGTGGAAACGCTGAATGAGTCACACGGAAGCGTATTGAAAGTGGATGTGCTCTATGCTTGGGTTTTGGTGTGAAACGGCCCTAAAGCTCCTGTCATTGTACAATAAGGTGACTCTGTTACCTTTCTCTCCAGATCCCCTCCACGGCGGTAGAAATGCCAGGCTCCGCAGACATTCCCGGGCTCAACCTCCAGTTCGGAGCACTGGACTTCGGCTCCGAGTCGGCCATGCCGGACTTCGGCGCCGTGGAGAACTGTGTCGTTGGCGCCTCGCGGGAGTCGACACCGGTCCCCGTGGCCGCACCGACTGCACCTGGACCACAGACCCAGTCCGGCTTGTACTCTACGCCCCTCAGGTACCAGTGCACCCCTCTGAGTATACTGCTAGTTTTCTGGAAACAGCCCATTTAGCACTTCTATTTATAACTATGCATAGGTCATTAATAACCCTCAATATAACCCTAATTACAAAAAAATGTTATACTATGTTAAGAAATATGGCTATTACATTTAGCCAGGTGCCATTTTGGGGGGAAAAGTCTTGTAAAGTAATTTAACTGTCTGTAGACGCCATTTTGGAACCCGGACCATTGTAACCAATCTATTGTCTCAATGTTCGCTGTGAGAACACCGTGTTTTTTGGTGTCCATATTTTATTATTAAATGAACACAGGAATAACAATATCCCAGAGATTAAAGTGTAGTTTGCATTGTTCATTTATGAATAAGCAAATTAACAATTAGAAGAACATAAATGGAAAAACTGGGAAATGCTATGTCGTTTGGCAGATTTCCAGTGTCATAACAGACAACGTCTAGCAAGCAAGGAGATGAATGCCAGAATATTATTTCTGTCTATTGTCTTACCTTTCTAACCCTTTTTACAAAGATGTATCCTAAAATAGCAGTTAAAGCCAGACATAGTATCAAAATAATAATAAATATCTAGATCAATTTGAGACAGAAGAAGAACATGTAGCTATGAACATACATCTGTTCCACTTATCTTTCACACCTGGATCTATTTCAGAAGGTTTGCATTCCGAGAGATGAACCCTGTGTAATACCCTGAACTGAAGTAGAGCGAGAGTACCAAGTCCTGACTATCTGTTGTGCTGGTGTTTGACTGACAGTGAGTCTCTGGGCAGTCCGCTCTCGGTGCCGCTGCCACTGCCCATCTCCTCGTCAGAGCCAGTCTACCACTCACCCTCGATCACGTTGCCCAACCTATGCCCTTCCTCCTTGGGCACGGCCAGCTCAGCCAATCCTCCCTCCGCCGCCAGCTCAGCTCCCTCCGCTCTGTCGTCCTCCTCCGCAGTCCCGTCCACTGCCTCCCCCTTCTCCTCAGTCGGGGGGAGTTACGACACACCTTTGCCGGTCCACTCGCGGCTGGCCTTCTCCCAGAGCAAAGAGGCCTCTGGGCCAGTCATGGTGAGTGAAACCCAGGGCTCAGTGTGTGAGTGGAGATACCTACCGGCCAAGTAATTGTTTTAATATTCAACGCAAATTTTAGTTACCTGCCAAATGGTCAAATCAAACCACCATTGGCTGGTGGTGGGTGTCCATTTTGGACATGACCAATATGGTGGATGTGTGTTTCTATTATCCCCTCCAATTGCATAAATAAGCAAACGTTTGGTATGCTGTTTTAATGTAATTATTAAAGGTTTTACCAAAAGTAGAAAATCACACATTTCTAAAGGTAGATACATCAGTTGCCTAACATGATAAGAAACCCTGGGGACAATACGTTTTTTCTTTGTTTTACATTATAGTAGATTCCCTGTTTGATCCATTACTCATCATTTGTTACATGGAGGCTAAGTTTAGTTTTTGTCTTGTCCCTCAGAATGGCCTGAACGGCATGAGGACATCTGTTGCTTTAGACAGTAAGTGCTCTACTAAGGTTTTGTCTTTGATCATAATAATGTACTGCATATATTGTAATGCAAGAGAAATGTTTCCCATCGTACATTGTGATAATGGTCACGCCCCGTCTTGCTGTGCTATGATTTGTCTATCAAATATCTTTTGCAAAAAATGGCGGATCGGTGGCCATCACACTTTTGTTTATGTTATAAATAACTAGACACACAAACTCTCTTCCTCTCTCTCTCCCGCCCACATCCCAGCATCGTCAGTGTCCTCCACACCAAAGCCTGACTCTCCATCTCTGAGCGTCAGCAGCAACAGTGGGCCGGGCGGCCCCTCCCACCTTCCCTCGGTCCTGCCCAATCACAATACTGCACTGGCCAGCCTGGCCCAGGACATGCCCACAGTCAGCCAGCTCAGCTCCCTCAACAGGTAACACACACACACACTCTTTCTCTTTCTTGTTCTCTCATTCGTTTCCCCGTCCCATTTTCTTTGTAGCGTCTCAGACTCCCATTCTCATGATACCCACCCACCGCAATTCTCTTCATCCCCACACTCTCTTAATCCACTCTCTGTCTGTCTCTGTCTCTGTCTCTCTCGCAGCTTTTAAATTAGATTTAACTTTATTATTATTATGAGTACAGGTATAAAGCCAATGTAATGCAGTTAGTATCTAACCAGAAGTGCACTGTAGTATTATTTACAGATATACAGGAAATGAAAGTGCTACAGCAAATATCTATATCTTACAAAATGGACAGTGGATAGTTACATTATACAAAAGAGTGCAAATTTAAGGTTGTATGAACAGCATATGCACATGATAAGTAGTATGCCGAGTTTAACAACATATGTACTGTTTTAATAGTGGTATGTGGTGTAATGCCTTTGTTTCGACTTTCTGTGATGATGTTTGACCACCCAAAATGATTTTCATATGTTTTTGATGCTAACAGTCCATGTCTGTATGTCTGTAGTGCTCAGTAAAACTAAGACTATGACTACAAGTGGTATTCTGATGGCATCTGATGTGCTTATATATTCAATAAACCCACATCTCTTCTCAGCCATGCCAGCAGTCACTCCTCAGTCTCAGCGGTGGGCTCCAGTGCTCTCACTGTAAGTCAAGCCAAGCGTTATTGTTCTTTGTTAATATACAGTCATGATTACTTTTGTGTCTACCTATGGTTAGCAACAGAAACACGGTGCTGGCACTCCTGGTACATATAGATGCACTGCTTATGTTCAGTCTTAAGGTCCTTGACAATCGCAACAAATGAGATTGTTTGTTGTGATTTTACAATTATTCAAGACATGGAGCTGAATTGGACTGTACACATATGCCGCTATTTTCAGTTTTTTTGCGGAATGGGACATTCATTTTAATTTAACAAAGATCGATTTTTGACAACATTAGTTTGCAGATAAATCAGTTGAACCAATCACAATCCGTTATCTTCGTCATAGTCACCATGGTCACTGTACAAGTATGAAATGGCGGAGATACTTGATTGCCTATTTACTGTTCTCAACACACAGTCCTCTTATTGCTTCCGTAGTGGTAAGCTACATTCCTAGAGCTATAATAATCGCTATCTGTTATATTTATTGATCATTCATCTTGATGCAATCGGTGCTGCAAGCCAATGTTTACTTACACTGCTATACGTGAATATAGGTTGCTTTTGGTAACATGATGGTGTGCAGATGTATCACAACAGTTTTGTTCTGGATTCCAACCAATACCAACTTTCTATGGAAGAAGGATAGCCTACTTTTAGTTATGGTGCAGGGAAACAACCTCAAGAACCAATGTCTCCAAAACATGGATGCATTAAAGAACACACTCCCAGTTTTAATAATACCCCTCATCCGCCAGCTGACATTTGCTAAACTAAAACTTGGATTAAAAAGTTAAACTTTTAGCATAAGCTTGTCTTCTCTAGGCTATATGACATTAAGGGTTGAATCCATCTGCCTTTTCACTGACGCGATTCTTTTTGTAAACTGCTGCATATTCGCGTCGTGGATGATGTAAACAGTGTTAACGGTACAACTTCGAAATCGCTTTTTCACATCGTTTATTCGCTATGCATCTGATCTACAAGTACCTTTTATTCTTATGTAGTTTAGGGTTGTTTTTAAATGGCCCTCCTTCTCTCATGCTCTCCAGTACACCAATGTGGACAGCAGTAGCATGAGCTCACTAGCACCCTCATCTGGCTCCTACACGTCGTCGCAGGTCCCCGGCCCGTCGCTCCACTCGGTCCACCACCACCACAACAACATCAACATCAGCAGCAGCAGCAGTAGCATTAGCCACCTGGCTAACATGACCAACATGGGTGGTGGCATGAGCAGCACCATGGCTAGCGCCGGTGCGCTACACTCGGCTCTGGGGCTCAGCTCTAACGGCATCACCGCCGCCTCCAACCTTGCGGCAGGCCGGACCGCCCCGCTGCTCTCCTCCTCCACCAGTATGTACGGGCGATTCGACGGCCCCCAGCCAAATCACTGGTCAAAGTGTTTAAAGGCTTAAAATGATGGACAACAGGATCTAAAACCGTAAAATAACCTTAATATATCACTTAGGGCAGTATCCACTACCACCTACCTAATATCTTGTCAGGAGAATGTCCAAAAGTATAATGATGTACATCTCAAAGGCAGCTATTAAACTCAGTCTTGGAAAGACTCAGGATGGTAGGGGTCTCCGCCCCCTCTTACATAAGAGAGAAGATTGTATGATTTTGCAATGGTTCAGAAAGGCGCATCTGTGATACTTAATTTACTTTATTTCTTAACTGCTCATGTTTCTGCTAATGCTCGGACTAGTTCAGACCATCAGATCAGTAATACTGGTGGGTTAATGTTGTTAAACCTGCACGATGTAACTTTTCTACTGCAGATATTTACGCCATTTAAACATCGGAACTACGTTTCTCAAGAATAAAACGTGACCATCCACGAGTCAATCCATCCAGGGAATTTTTCTCTAAAGATCTTTTATTCTGGTCCACAATGGCTCACTTCATGTCACTTGTGTTTATTGTTATTTATAGGAGACCATGGGTATCGCTGACTTTCAGATTTAAGTAGAAAATGCAGTCCTAGTGTTTGTTGTGTGTTTCTCCTGTCAGGCAAAGCCCCTCCCAATCTGTCCCAGGGCGTGCCTCCACTGCTGCCCAACCAGTACATCATGGGCCCAGGAGGACTGCTACCAGCATACCCAGTAAGAGCCCCTGTAGTGCGAAAGTCCCCTGTCATTGGTCACATTTCTTCTGGCCTGTTAATTTTTTTAATATAAAAAAATGTGTGTGTGTGGGGACTGACGCCTGTGTCTTCTTGTTGTACACAGCAGATCTATGGCTACGAGGATCTCCACATGCTCCAGTCCAGACTACCCATGGTGAGCAAATACTGCATGACCATATTTAAAAGGGTCACATTCATACACTGGTTTGGGTTATGCCATTTTCTGGTTATTTTGTGTAGCTTATCAATCATTTTGAATCCATGTCACAACTGACGTGTCTTCGTCCGTGGCTGCAGCCCTCCTTGCAGGATTACTACGGCATCGCATTCCCTGGGCCTACAGCTCTCTCAGGCAGAGATGGGAGTCTAGCCAACAACCCTTACTCAGGTATGTCAGGATCCTTAAACCCTCCTATTACCACCCATGTGAATCCATGTGACTGAGCCATGACATGGACCAACCCATCCCCTCAATGCAGGTGAAGTCACAAAGTTCGGAAGGAACGACTCCACCTCGCCGGCCCCCCCGACCAGCCTATCGGCCCCCCAGCCCCCCCAGGGTCAGAGCCAGGGCCAGCCTCAGCCGCCCCAGGCCCAGGGCCAACCACAGCACCACGGGAGCCAGCAGGCCTTCCTGCCCCCAGGCTACAGCTACACTGGTCTGCCCTACTACCCCGGTGTGCCCAGTGCCGTGCCCAGCGCCGCAGCCTTCCAGTACGGGCCCACCATGTTTGTCCCTCCGGGAGCCCAGGGGCCAGCCTCCGGCAAGCAGCACAGCATGGGCCTGGGGCTGGGCAACCCCTCCGCCAGCCCCTTCCAGCAGCAGAGCCAGCAGCAGCCCAGCGGCTACGGCCAGCACACCTTCAGTTCAGGTCAGCAACTCAACACACACACAACCACACGTGGGGACTTCTGGAAGAGAGATGTTTCCGACTCTTTTAAAGACCATATATTTATGTACAACCGTGGGATAAAATATGTTGACTGCACAAAATGTGGGATGATGTCTCACTAAAGACAAGTCTTCTTCAGCCCACCCACTATTTCTTTCACTTGAATATCCATTATCTTTCTAACTTAAAATGTTTTATACTTTCAAACTTCAGATGTGTGATTGTTATAATACACCACCACAGCAGCAGTATGCTGCTATAAATGTCACTTTCAGTTTTGATGTCGGAACGTTCCGGGCAGGGGGTCATTATTGGAAAAACCGGCCACCCACTAATCGTTGGCGAACAAACCTATTTCAGTCTCAACAACAATGCAACGGCGAATACTTTATTTTTGACTATTTAATTATATATCGCCAAAATACATATCAGCATATAAAAAATGTATTCGTAAGATGTCGGGCAAAGGTTTAATAGAAAGAGGTGCGTTTACATTTTTGACGGTATTTAATATCATACCGTCTGTACTTCTAAATACCCTGGTATACCGTGATACCTCCCAAGCCTAGTTCAGACTCATAAAGCGTAATGTGTCGTGTTGCGCAGGGTACGAGGAGCTGACGGCCGGGCCAGCCGGTGTGGACTACAGCAAAGGTTACAACAACTCCTCACAGGCCCAGGCCAAGTCTGCTGCTAGCGGCCCTGGGAAAGGTACCTGACGCAGCCCCGTTGGCCCTCCTCACACCCCAGCTTGATGAAGACAACCGAGCTTCTTTAACACACGTAACGGCCGTCCTTGTCTCCCACAGGCGTCTCCGTGACGTCCAGTAACTCGGGAGTGCCAGACATCAGTGGAAGTGTTTACAATAAGAGCCAGGTGAGCGTCCGATCTCCTTCAATACACGTCTTATTGCATTTAATGTTTGACGATTCCGTGGATTTAGTTGATGTTTAAATATGGTAACGTATTAAACCATAGCCCTACAATGGAGCCAAATGTGTCCTGTTTCCACACCCCGGCCAGGCCTTTGACAAGCAGGGTTTCCACGCCGGGACCCCGCCTCCCTTCAGCCTGCCTTCAGCGTTGGGGGGCCCGGGTCCTCTGAACCCTGGTGGGGCCCCTGGAGGCTATGCCCCGGCCCCTTTCCTTCACATCCTGCCTCACCAGCAACCCCACTCCCAGCTGCTACACCATCACCTGGCTCAGGACGGACAGGTAACACACACACGCACACTTTTAAACAAAGATGGATACATGCACATACAAGTGCTGCCTTCCATTCAAATTAATTGGAGAGGATAATTCCTGTGTATCTTCAATATTTAGCATTTACCTACATTTTAACGATTGTTTTCTTAGCTAACTCACTATTTTGCTGAAATGATTGAATGCTCGGATAAAGGGAAATATGATTTTAGTATGGCGAGGCCTCACTTGCACCCTCTTGTGGCCATGGCTTATCCATACACATTTAATCTCACATCTGTGGTGAGATTCAATGGGAGGCTTGGGCTCTCTTTTTCTAAAAGCTATATTTACTCATTAACTGTGGTGACGAGAAATTTAAATGAGCCTCTGTTTGCCTTGCTGGTCCAGGGTGGTCCTAGCCAGCGCGGCCAGTCCAGTAGCATGCAGCAGAAGAGCCAGGTCAACAAGTCCAGCTACGGCAGCTCTCCCTACTGGGCCAACTGAGATGTCCTGTCGGTCTGGTGGTGGTTTTTCGGACGGACATTGCAACCGATGGATTAGACTATCAAGGAACCAACCATTTTACAGCACCAAGCTAAAATACAGACACACAAACACCCTTTTTCCTCTGCTCTATATATCCCCTTTTCAAATTTATGGCTGTTGTATGTAAAATATATTTATGTATGTATTTATACAGTATATATGTATTGGTAGAAAATGAAATGTGGTTTTCTGCATTTTCTTTTTTATTTTGAAGGACATTTTATCAACAAAAAAAAATCGTGGGAAGATTGCTGATCATGGAGAATTTATGAAGTTGATGGTAAATATACTTGAACACGAACAAGCATCATGTGTAGTGGATTTTCTTTTGTATGCATACATGAACCCTGAGAATGATGTACATAGAGCTATACATCACCTTCACGGCAAAGGCCTTTTTTTAATTTTGAAATAAGTTTTTGTAACTTTCGTCTCCCCATCTGTGAATCCTTATATTGAGGGGACTTCAGTTGATCGCTTGACTCTTTCCCCCTCCCATTCCTTGTCTCCTTCCCTCTTACTAATTGGCTGACAGCCAGGCCTTGGATTTGATGTCATTTTAACATTGGTTTAATCATTGTTGTCCAAATTAAAAGTTCTGAACTGTTTGAAGTCTTGTTATATCGCAGTTCACCTGAGCACAAAACATTACAAACATCCGTTGCCCTCTAAACATACCAAAATGTTATGGTATCAGGTAGAAATAGTCTAACGATCAGGCAATTCGGTTGAGATGAAGGGGTTCCAACATATATGATAAAGTGCACCAACATTACATTTCAAGGTATTTATAAATTGTATCAGAAAATGGCTGAAGATGTTCACATTTGACTAGGTAAACCGCAGGAGTCTTGTCCTCAAATATAAGTAGTCAATGTGATGTCAACGTCATGGTTTAATGTTTGCCGCAAATAAGTTTTGGGATTGCAAGCAGATCACTGCGTCATTAATGAGACTGGATTAAGTCCTAGAAATATTTTTCGGGAGCTGGCTGGTGGTTTAGCTGCCTGCAAAATGTTTAAAGGTCTTACCTGCCAGAAGTTTGCATCTGTCAAATGCAGTTCAGCACCTCTTAACCATCAATAATTCAATGCAAACCAGTCTAAGGATTGTTTCAGTCATTTACCAAGATTCACAACACTGACAATGGACCCACACAAATGACAAAAAATGTCACATGGCATTTTATTTACACTGATAAAAGAAATTAACTTCAAGGCACAATTCTGAAATTTACACTTCAGAGTTTGAAGTGTGTTGACGTTTCCCATTTATATAAAGCATGTTACATTAAGTCCAGCAAACAAAAAACATAAAAATAAACTGTACAAGAACAAAGTAAATCTATTCCGCCTTTATCTTCTTTTTCTTCTTCTTCTCAGTTACAGGTGTCTCAAGGGCCTCCTCGGCAGGCGCCGCTTCCATGGCCTCAGACTTTCGTTTCTTTTTCTTCTTGGCTGGGGTTTCCACTTCCTCTGCAGCAGGAGTCTCAACATCCTCAGTCTTCTTTTTCTTCTTCTTGACCACAGTATCCGACTCTCCATTCTCATTCTGAAAGCGCAAAATACATGAAAAGGTAGTTCAGGGAAACTGCATAAAGTATGTGATCACAACTCAGGCATCAGCAAGGTAACACAGATGTCTGACTCGCTTCAGTGATTTGGTCCACTGCATAGGACCAGCCAATGGTTCGGAGTCAGTTTGATATGGCACGCCGTATACTGAGATAAAACCAAGTGGATGGTCAAATCTCAAATCAAACATGCCAGGCCAATGCAACCAAGGCACTGCACATTACCTTTATCTCTGCGTTGCCGTTGGCGCCGCCGTTCGTGTCATCCTCTTGGAGCTTACTCTCACGCTTCTTGCGTTTCTTCTCCTTTTTCTCCAGCTTCCGCTTGATCTCGGCAGTCACATCACCGGCCTGTGATACGGAGGATATAGTCAGCACGCCGTGACCGGCAGACCGTAACATGCATTCCAGTGTTACAGCACTCGCTGTGTCAGGCTCATTAAATCATTTTGTACCCCCAGCATTTAGTCAGGGCAAGAGTAGTCATCACTCACAACGTTTGGATGAATATCGTTTAGCTGCTTGCACTGGGAAGAAAAGGGTAAAAGCGTAAATAATCGTACCTCTTTCATCGCCTCTTTCATGACATCAACGTTCTTTCTGGGCAGGTCACCAGTCTCGTAGAAGGACAGGCGTTCCTCTACCTGGTTGCGGAGCTTGTCACCAAACACACTTGTAGGCACCTCTGTGAAACAACACAATATCAGTCAGTATGGGCAGCATTGAGTTCTCACATCCTGTGTAAGCCAAGAGGCTGTGCTCAGGGATCAAGTTATCATCATCAACTCAAGGGTTGAATAGTGTTGACGAAAAATATCAACATCATCGCCACTAACTAATGTGGTTTAAAGATACAGCCTTGACTTACCAGAGAAGCAGTCTATGCGCGAGGCGATCGTGCACTTGTTGGCCAGGTATCTGGAGATGCGACCCTTGTTCTTCGCAGCAGCACGACCAATGAATGTAGAGTGGAAGATGAGGCCGTACTTGGGGGTGTTGCCACGCGTCTTCAGCGCTCTGTTGACAGGATGCTTTGGCATTTAGAACAGGCACAATCACCATTGGATGGGAAAGACTACACTTTTACCCTACAGAAAAAATTTAGACCGTCCATTGACTAGTCAGGTTCCTCTACCTCAGTGCTTTAAGTGGCTGCTCAGACTTTGGGGGCGCTTAAGGATAGAGGAAGAGATCACTCTGGAAGTGGTTACACAAAAGCACCCATCTCCAGTCACTCTTCTCTGCTGCGGCCCAACCCTGCCATCACTGCAGCCACTGGTTTCCCCAGCAGGGAGGGGTTGCCCCAGTACCTGAACAGGGCCTTCTCTGCTCCCAGGATCTGTACAGTAGAGGCCGGGTATTTGGCGAGATTGGTCAGGCTTCCAGCATGTGAAATTAGACGAGCTCCCACCTGAAATAAAGGCAAATGTGCGTCAGAATGGCCAAAAAATATATACACAATGTGTAAGTGAAAACAAGGACTTTCAGCACCTAATTGGTTCTCAGCACAGCTACTCAGGGGATTGACAGATTTGGTAGAACATCATTAGTCCTTAACTTTGGCCATGTTCGTAATGACAGCAGATCTCAACTCACCACTTCTCCGATCAAGGCGGCCAAGTTGGGGGCGACTTGGCTCATCCTGGAGCGCAGGTACTCCTGCAGTCCCCGGCGGTAGTCTGCCAGGGACACCACGCGGTTGGAGAACCGCTCGATATTGATCAGGTCGATGGGAGATATGTCCATGCCTTAACGCAAACAAAAAAGGCAAGTGTGAACAGAAGGCTCAAACACAAGAGTATCCATGCATGATAAAATGGCATGTAGCCTAGACATCTGTATCACCAACTCTGGTGACCAGATGCTAGCTTGTTTCTCCCGACAGGATCCGCAGCGAGGGTTTGTTCCTTCACTACAGGTTTATGAGAGCAATAATAATTTGCCCCTCTGTGTTAGACACCAAGGACACACAAGAAGTCCAGGATGGGCAAAAAAGGGGCCATGTACAGTGGTCCTAATGTTACTCTAATGCATGTGTAAGTTACCCATAGAGCTGCGCGAGGCATCCAGGATAGCCTGGGCCTTAGCACTGTCCATCACCACCTCCTCCAGGCTCTCCAGACTCTCCTCCGATAGCTCCTTCCTGTTGCCGATCAGCTGGGTCAGACGGCAGTATGTAGAGTTGTCTGACACGATCTTGATCAGCTCTGGGAAGTGGTAGCCATACCACTCACTGGAGGGATCGAGAATAGGAGTTATCTCCTGAAAGACATGCCCATAAAAGATACGAAGGCTGTGACGTAGCAGTGGCCAATTTCTTACCGGACTCTCATTGAGAAAGTGTTGATGTCCTTATCAAGTTGGTCCAGGAGAGCAATAGACTGGATGATCATGTTGTCTGCTCTGTTAACATTGAACTTCACCTTGGCCCGAGAGTAGCTGTGGCCGAGACCCAGTTGGGCCTTGGAGGCGGCCTGTGCAGTCAAACCCTTCACCAGTGAGTGGAAATGCAGACGAACACCTAAGAACAGAGCCCATGGGTCAGTAAAGTCATACTACAAGAAAACAGAAGGCCGTATTCCTGGCTGTTTCAGATTTTCAGTATAAACCATCACGAGTGTCTGGGTAACAACTTCATCATAACAGCCCATTTTGTCAACTACAAAATAAATCTTGCATAACACCTCACAGGATCTTAAATAACACCTCACCTCTTAAGATCTCTGCCACAGCTCCCCCAGTCTGGATGGAGAGCGCTAGCTCCTCCTGCAGGGCTGCACCAATCTTCGAGTCAGACACCCCTAACATGGCCTTCTTCTTGGATTCAGGCAGGTTTGTTTCAAGAAACAGCCTCAGGTCAGCATGAACGACACCTGCCGTGGTTAAAAACCAAAATGTTAGAAATCCAATTAGATGCATCATTACTGTAGAGCACAGACTTAAAATTGGCAAATGTTGTACAAAATATTTCACAAACAGGGATTTGTACAGTACACTTGAATTGATCGAGATGTTCAGAATTGATGAGGCGTCTACACGGGAATTCAGTGGATTGACAGATAATTGAACATCATTACATCCGAATCAATGATACAAGTCTGATGTATGCAAATAGATTTTACCTTCAGAAATTGCGTTGATGTTTTCCAGGGCAGCCTGTGCCGATTTGAAAGGAAAGAACGCAGCCAGACTGACCATGCTGTTGAACTTCGCAATTTTGAGCACACATTCTTCAACCTGCAACAACCCGTTTAGAATTTAGAATATAAGTGTCGAAAGAGGCAGCAAGACAAAAAAAAAATTATTAATCAGCGTGCATGGTTGCGTAATTTACCTTAGGAAGAAGCATGCCGATCTCCTCCACTTCTTTAACAGCGAACAGCGCATAGCCTGCGGCATGTTCGAACAACACATGCAACACCACCTGTAAATTGATCAGTATTTATAAAGCAGATGGGACACAAGGGCAGTAACAATTTAAAAAAAAAAATTATATACGCTATCCGCAATCTATAGATAGCACGTGGCGAAAACAAAATTTGGCGCAAATGTATCCCATAGAATCTAAGTAATAGAGTAGCAATTATATTCAAACCAAACGCCCAAATGATAGAAAACACCCAAATATAAAAAATATATTAGTATGTCTTGACCACGTTGCTCTAACGTGATCCACGTGGTAGCCTGAGTTCGGCCCATTGCTTGTATAGCTAGTTAGCTAGGGAGCTAAAGTGCGTAACAAGTCACTTGTTATAATAAAAAAACAATCCCACTAGGCACAGAAGACAACGTATTGACATTTAGTCTAGAATAGAGCAATACTTGTCATAATGTTATACACGCATAAATGATACATGTACGGTTACTTAACTACTCTTAAGCCACATGGGTTAAGGTGCGCATGCCTCGCCATGCTGACAAGGCCCGGACTTTACTCAATCTAATCAACACATAAAATACGACTCTCGGAAAAGAGAGAAAAACACCATGCAAGTGTTCGTAAGAATGTTTAACTGCATGGAACCGATTAAACGGACAATATCTCCCACATACACAATAATCTCTTACCATGATGAAGACTCTGCTACGACACAGAGTACGTGCCGCTCCCTCTGCTTCGTTACAATAGAAAGACCTCCAATGCTGCAGAGTTCCTCAACCACAGTTTATACCGCGCTCATATCGCGAGACCTGGCTGAAAGTTAATTTAATACGCCACCTATTGGCTATGTCGATAACTACAGGCAAATATACCGGGGGTTAGTAAGAAGTTAACCAGTTTCTTATTCGGTTTATAAAGCAAGAAGTACAGAATGTATGATGGCGTGCACGTGTTTAACAACATCCAGTTCCTGTAATAGCATTTCATTTCAGTACATTCGGACAACAGTTACAACCTGAACTTATACACCGCAAATATTTTTTCAATGATAGAGAGGAAGTATGTTGAGTGTTATAGCTGAAACGAACACATTAAGTTCTCCACAGCCATGTGTTTCCAGGGAATGGATGCATGCTGGTGTGTTTGCAAAGAAAGATAGATTACTTTCAGGTCATAAACATCAAATTGGATAGAATGTTAATAGACCAGTAGAAATATAGGACTCAGACCTATCTGTCATTTAGCTTTGTTAGTAGTAAACACACACACACGCACGCACGCACGCACGCACACACACACACACACACACACACACACACACACACACACACACACACACACACACACACACACACACACACACACACACACACACAAACTGACTGTTGACTAGTACTGTCTAATGAACAACATATATCCAGAGCTTTGAATCTTAGTTATGAAATATGTTATTAAAATGGGAAGAATTCCAACCAACCTATTCACTTAAATGATCCCAATATTTGGCATCAATATTCACCTATTTGTCTTGCCAGGGATGGGGTCAAGATTCAGAGTGGTCAGCTAACACCCCTAATAATTAGGATTCCTGAGCAATATTGTGGTTTCCATGTGCGTGGAGGAGAACACTTGAGGAACCTTGCTGCGCAGCGGATATGAACAGAGAGGGTCAGGGAGCCATGGGGTAGAAGGAGCCTTCATATACGGGCTGGCTGGGAGCTGAACTGACACTCATCTCTCACACTCTCACCTCAAGGCATACTTCATCCAGTGACTGACCAAGGCTTACACAACACGAGTGAGTATGGATGAGCTAGATCTGTCCTTTATTTCTCTTTCTTTCATTTTTGTCTTCTATTTTCTTGGGTGTCTTGTTTCTGTCTGTTGGGATTGCCTCTTTTCGTCTTGGTGTTGGCTAACTTTTTTCTGTCAAACTTGCAAGGAACACAGAATTGTTTTGCTCTCTACATTTATCTGGTTTTTCTGCTTGCTTATCTCAGTTGTATATCGAATGTTTAGAGCTATTCCCCTCCTCACTCTTAATCTTTTACTCTCTCTATCTTGAGAAAAAGACTGCTGTATCTTTTTTTGTCCTTCACACTTTTGTTTTATATTTTTGTATCGCACTATTATATAATTTGTGTCTTTATCTATAGGAAAACCAGAATGTTCCAGGGAAATTATATGAAGCCTTAATGGCTACAATGCATTTGTGTCTTATACTCTTTTAAATTGTGGCATATAAATAAAGCTTGACATGCCAATTTGCAATAGCTACAGGCTAAGTTACTAAGCTTGTTGTGTGTGAGAGCTACAACAATTATACCATGTGACTCCCGTGCTGGAGGTGATCATCCGTGATATAGCAGAGGAGAGAGAGGTATGAAGAGATAGGTTGATCATCTAATGTTTGTGTGTGTGCGTGTCTCCAGGAAGGGCAACATGAGTATGCGTGGAGCAGTAGGTGGCTGTGTGCTGGTGGTCTGTTTGGTAGCCATGATGGTGGAGAGCACAGAGGGACACATAACCTTCTTCAGCCCCAGAGAGATGATGCTGATGAAGGTAACAGGCCTATACTGGTCTGTCTGTATCAGGAATGAGTCCGGGCATTTGCCTTACCTAATCTGTATCTTATTGTGTGTGTGTGTGTGTGTGTGTGTGTGTGTGTATACGTGTGTTTGTGTGTGTATGTGTGAATGCCTGCATGTGTGTGTGTGTATGTTTGTTTGTGTGCGTGTGTGTGCGTGCGTGCTGCAGGAGAGAGATGGTAAGAAGGTCATGGAGCCCAGATCAGAAGATGGTCATTTCCAAGAAGCTTCCCTCCCACAGCTTCCAGAGACTGAAAGTGGAGGAAATCCTGTGAGCACTCACACGCAAACATCGTAGCTAACATAGCCATCATGTAATATATCAATGTTTACCACCATCAGGGGCTTTGTAGAATGCTTGTATATTAATGCATGATAATGCACTTCAGCATTTATATGGTTTCTGTTTGCTTCCTGCCACTTTTCTTTTGTGGGTATATATACGACAACAGGACAGGACGATTGAGATTGCTGTGCACCTTTCAGCCCAACAATTATACCATGTGACTCCCGTGCTGGAGGAGATCATCCGTGAAATAGCAGAGGAGCAAGGGAAGGGTATGGTGAATTTAATGGTTGACCATGTAATGGAGATACAGGAGCATGTATGCACAGCATAATCAGCATTGATGTGCTATGGCTATTGGTAGATGGAAAAGAAAAAAGAACAAAGTAGGAAAATATGTTCTACAATGCTGATGTGTTGAGGCTACTTTGGATGCATACAAGTATGTATACTTATTTGATTTCTCTGCTTTTTGTCTCCCCTGTCCTGGACCCTGAAGTTAATCAATGAAACAGAAGATGAAAGGACAACTTTTATTTTACTATTTACCAATCAACACTTAATATATATACATTTGCAAAAATCAACCAATAAAAGGAGAATGATTGCGTCACCCTGTCTGACAGTTTGGTCTTTGTTGGAGTGCCACCGTTTCTCACAGTATATATATCTTTTTTTTAAATGTAAAGTTATATATCCTCAAAAAGAAAATGGGCAAATGTAATCATAATATAATTACATTTAAACATAAATAATTTGACTCATGTCACAGAGGAACTTAACAAATGTTAATATTTTATTAATCATTTTTTATAAAGTGAATACAGATCAGTGTGGAATAAATAACTAGAAAAGTGTAATGCACCAAAAAGTAAATATAAACCAGCAATATAGATTACATGGCCTTTTTGGGTATGTTGAATCATTGTGAAATGGTTCAATAGTCCAAGTCACATA
This sequence comes from Lota lota, assembly GCA_026745465.1. NCBI lineage: Eukaryota > Metazoa > Chordata > Actinopteri > Gadiformes > Lotidae > Lota > Lota lota. The sequence goes on along the minus strand of JACYXH010000363.1, from coordinate 3,422,155 downwards.
GCTTATTACTTAAACACAACCACAAATCTTAAACCTGCAGTGTGTACAGTTTAATGGCATCTAGCCTAACAGGCTTAGCATATGTTTTGTTTTCGGTACCTTAGACTGAGGCCTTCATATCTACATAGGGAGCGGCTCCTCTTCCACGGAGCCCGCCATGTTGCACTGACATATTTCTTCAGTAGCCCAGAACGGACAAACGGCTCTAGAGTGCACACATGTTCAATTAACAATCACAACTGCTATCTTACTTAGCTATGACCTCTAGTTTAACAGACTAAATGCCACTAAATCCTACATATTGTACCTTCAACTAAGAAATTCTGAGCAATTCAACTCATTTTAAAATGATTCACTTGTAAGGATATACCTTATTTTGCCTCGATACTATGTTCTCTACAAACCATAGAATAATTCTAACCTGGTTTCAGTTATCAGGCCTCAACACACTAGAGTTTTGATGTCAGTCGTTCACTGATCTCAAAGTCCTTGGCTCCAAGGGCGGGGTCTCTTGCCAGAGGGGCAGGGAGAACTAGGGCGCAATCACTGTCAAAATACTTGCCAGTGATTCCCTCGGTTTCCTCTGAGACAGCACAGTATATGGCACTCACTGCCCCCTGTTCTGCATACTGGGAATGGGACGCAGAATTAATTATTTTATTCTGTGTGTATTTATACGCACAGAATTAAACACACACACAAGCGCACCCACACACACACACACACACACACACAAAGGCACACACACTCACTTTCATGGAACATGTGGTAAGGTTTAGTTCTGGAATTTCTTTTTTTTCTAAGTTTCTTCTGACTTTTGGTCATCCACTCCAACCATTTTTAGTTTCATAGAATACATATACGGGTTAGAAATTATACATTGGCTATGTTATTGCCTGCTTAATGTATTTTAATATACATATTTATTCAAAAAAAGGACAATGTTTGTTTAATGCATTGTTGTTATTAGTTCTACAAAGCACATGCATAACATCAACCAGCACAACCAAACTATTTGCTTATCTAACATGCATCTTTTCGAAACACAGTTTCTATCACAAGTAATTTTTCATGGTTCCAGTAAAGTTTAATCTTCAGCCTTTAACTGATTATGCCATGTGGTCATGAATGTGGTCTAACTTTTAAATAGGGGCACATGGGTTATGCTGATACATCCTCAGCTAAACTATACATCATACGTCAACTACATCATACACAAAGGAATATTATTAATTTACACTCACCTTGAAAAAGAAGATTCCAATTAGATTGAAGACAATTCGTAGTGCAGAACTATAGTGTCTAAGCATTGATGTCATAACGTAGCCAGGGTGGACCGAATTTGCAGTGACACCTTTTAAACAGAATGCGAGGCACAAAGGTGAGGTCGAGGTCTTGAACCATTTCAGGATTGTTCTTGCCGTGATAATATTTTATATTTGTTTTCATAATCCAAAATATTATTAAAGAAACATAGCTAGCTAAATCAAGAAAACTGCAGCTAATTATTGCTCAATAAAAAAGGTGTGGTTTTCTCATAGTGTCTCTTGTGGAAGTTAAAGTTCCACCAACTAGCATGTAGAACGCAAGCCAAGGCAAGATTTATGTTTGTATATGATGCTTCATGAAAAATGATGTGAACGTTTCAAATAGCATATTAATTTTAAATGTTATGGTTTACATTTTCTCAGTACCAAAATCATCTTTCATTGTTTATGTATCTGTCAATACAAATTAAAAAACCTTTTCATTATATGCTACCAATTAGTATGGTAAAAAAAAAAAAACGTTTTTGTCAATACTGCAAGTCAGCATGTATTTCTGCTTCAGCTACCCATCAAAAGGGATATTTTTCAAAATGCAAGCACCCATAGGAGTGTGGTAAGAGGAGTCAACAAGGGGGGCCAGGCAGCACAGCCCACAGATGGGAGGGAAGGGAGGGATTAGTATTTTTTTCATACCTGACCCGTGTAGTATTCGCGCCAACTCGTTGGTGCAGATGATTTGGTGGAGCTTGGTGTTGTTATAGACGTTGTCCATCTTGTAGGTGAGGTTTTCTCCCTTGAAGTGGGAGAAGTCCACTATACCCTTGAAGTGGTTTGACGAGCAGACGTTAACTATACGTGCTGGGGCTGAACGCTTCAAAAGATCTGGAGAGAGAGAGAGAGAGAGAGAGAGTAAGAGCAATAGCATGAGAGCATTCATCCTTGTTAAAATCGGGTGAATGCATTTGATTTATCTTGCAGTACAAGTGTAAGCTTAAGGCCCGTACACACCGGGCCGACAGTCGGCCGTCTGACAATGTTGGGCCGTCTGCAGTGTGTCCCGCACCGATGGCGTTAGTCGGCCCTTGTCTGCGGTTTTTCGGCCGATTCAGCATGTTAAATATGGGACGGAGGCCTCGGTGAGAAAACGATAGTTATGTTATAACTCTAGTTCTATGATTGTAGGCGTAGCCATCTAGGCTTCGCCTAATGGGCTTGTCCCGTATATTACAACGCCGGTTACAATCTGTAACCAAAGCAAGAATAACCGGTCACTCTTAATTCCAGCGTAACGGTGGGACAAACCACCGGGTGACAGCAGAGATAGGCTAAATCGAAGAGCAACGTTACGAATCGTACCAACTCCGAAAGACAAGCCTATATCCAAGCCGTAGAAGGGGCCCCCGACTCCAACACTGAGTGGCCGGGTGTAAAAACAGATAAAAGGGGCCGGGGGAAGACTATGACGCAGCCGCGCAAATGCGCGCGGCCCTTGGCAATTTATGAAAGCTATGAAAGATGTGGTGGACATATAATTAGCAATCACTGAAACAAAAACGAAAAAACTGAAATGTGAAACGATTAATGTGAAATGTATAGCAGCATAGTGCTGCTGTGGTGGTGCGTAGTGTATTATAAGAATCACACTTCTCAATAGCAGCTTTAAGCTTATGCAGTTTGAATGTTGGATTTTAAGCAAATAATTTGATGACTCAAGAAAGGTTATAGGTGAATCATCCTAATGTGTGGGTTTGTCTTTATGTAAGCACCATGCCCAGCATTTCCCATTAAACATAGACAGATATTACTTCTTGCTTTGAACCTTCAGCATTCTTACATTATTCAACAACCTAGTGTTATATCGTCTCCCTCCTTGCTTTAACTATGGAACTATGTATATTATGACTAGTTTGTACTGGACAGTTACTGATGACACAGCTTGATGTAAACATTTTGCACGAGCCCCCGCACACTGACACGAGACAAGGGCATTGATGACAATTTGAGAAATCTCAATTCAGCTCCAGCTTTGGCACTCTATGGTACTGTTTATTCAGGATATTTGTGTTCATTAAACATAATTATCATAAATAGTGAGGGAGAACTCCTTTCACCAGCCCCTCTGCAAACATAAAATGTTCTTGTCATGCAATGCAACTTTGAGATACTTTCCCTTTACATGGTTTCTTCTTGAGATGAGATGCGCCAGATGACTTACCAAGCAGCAGTTTGGTGAGAAGGAAGGGTCCAAGGTGATTGGTGGCAAAACTAATTTCCAGCCCCTCTTCAGTGATCGCCTTCGGCAAACCTTGATTCAGATTACGGTTACATTTGTACATTGTTTAAGCATGCAATGCAACATTTTCATCCTTGTTTGTTCTCTCTCTACAAGTGGCATCTTTCCGATTTGAAATCTATACATGCACAAAATGAGGGATGTACGTGAGTACATAGTCAGTAACTCAATATTTATAATGATTTTATCATAGTGAATTTTGAATCCAGTTTGCTTTTGAATTTATACATTTAAAATCACTTTTGTCTGGCTGTGCCTGGCCTAATTTGTTTAGGGACTGGTCCTTTTTGATTGGTAGTAAATTCCAATTCAAGAAAAGGTCACTTGCAATGTTTTATCCTAATGAGACTGAAATTTAGGTATATCTGAATTCATGACGGAAGAGAGAAAGATAAAAAGAGTAGAAGGAGTGACAAGTGGTGCTCACTGCAGAGCCAATGGGTGGAGCTGGATCTACTGTAGCTCACCGCACACCCAGTCCAACTGGGAGTGCAGCTGTGCCTCGAGATGGAGCTAGATTAGTCAAGCTGCTCCCATTCAACATGAAAACAACATATTCTGTAGTTTAGACTGGGTGGCTCTGCAGTGAACAGCCTCTCTGGAGGGATGGAATGTGAGATAGAAGGTCATGACTGACCTGACACCCCAGCATTGTTGACAAGAATGTGAAGGCCCTTCTCTTCCTTGTTGATCATGTTGGCAAACGCCGTGACTGAGCTCAGAGAGGACGTGTCCAGCGGACGCAGATGAACATCTTGGTTATTGGTCAGGTCTCTTATCTCTTGAACTGCGGCGCTACCCGTATGCTGGTTTCTGCAAGCCAGTATAACACGTGCACCACGCCTTGCAAAGTCCAGTGCGATAAACTTGCCAATGCCTTTAGCCGGAGAGACAGTTTAGAGCAAGGGTAGAGGGAGGCTTAAAGACAGGACAACATGTCACTTATTTAAAGATTTCTTTGTTCTGCAAAGTTCATAGCTGAGAAGTACATGTAGCATAACCATTCCAGTTTGTTTTTCATTCAATTGCACTGAGTAAGCACCTTTGGCTTTCAAAATCCTACCAGATCCAATTGCTTTACCGGAAAGCTCCTAATTGTTTATGGGAAACATGAGTCATTGACATCATGGTTGCACCATCCAAATTGAAAACACAGGCTTGAAAAGGGTAAACAAATAAATAATTGTAGGTTCAGTTTGCATATTTTATTTTAATGTATCTGCATTTTGCCAAAACAAGCAGCAAGCAGCAGCTAAGGCTAAAAGAAAAACACAAATGGAGAGAGACCACACAGAACAACGAAACTAAACAGTAATGAGTAGCATGAAATAATGTCAGTGTCATTAAAACATTGAAATATCGAAACAAAGATAAATAATTTCTTCACCTTAAAGTGAGAAATTACTTTTTCACCTTAAGGTGAGAAATTACCTTTTCATCTTAAGGTGAGAAATTACCTTTTCACCTTAAGGTTAGAAATTACTTTTTCACCTTATATGCTCATTTCATTTTTACTGTCACGATAATTTCCTAGACAACTCACCTGTATTAGCACCAGTAACAATGGCAGTTTTTCCCTTCAGTTGTACAGTACATGTCTTTGGGTTCCATAACAATCTCTGCTGTAGTCGCAGTCCCAAAAAAAAGGTTAAAACTGACCATAATGGGTTATAAAAAAAATCTGCGCAGGACCAAGCCATCTAGTCTAAAGCGTGAAAATGGATTGTGCGGTGACTTCTGCGTTTCCAAAATGAGGACAATCCAAAATTTAAGGCTCTAACTGCATGGGACGATATTTATATAAAACAGCGCTACAGGCGGCAGGAAGGGGGAAGTGCACTGCCTCGAATGCCTGCGTGCGTGGGTGCGCTAAAGGTCTATGCTGGTTCAGGTTTGGTTGGGGAAAGTCCACTTGGTCTTGAGATAATAATTGTCTCTACTGAATACAATGCATTGTGCCTGTGTGTATGTGGTCTGGAAAAAAACAGAAAAGGTCCGCTTTTAGTGAAAATATTTTTAACAGTTGTTACAGGAAAAGCTGCAAAATCTATAGAAAGCAAATCTGTAAATTAAATGCATTGTGATGAAATACAGTTGGTCTATTTATCATATCAGACAATAGTACAAAGAATATCATGAATTAATTGATAGACCTAACATGCGATACAGAATAATCACACAGCGAATGGATGACTCAGCTCTGACCATATAGGCCTAAATTATTGTGAATAATAAGTATCAGATAGGCTCGCTATTAGGCCTACATCATTTAAACAAAATGCGCTCGTAATAAATCATCTTCCACAAATTATTCCTAAACCAGACGCCATTAAGGATTGATCACTTACTTTGATATAGGTACGCACACAAATTAAAAGGGCACTGTGAAGGAAAATGACTCGAGGCCCTATTCCGAGGTCAGCTCGCTTAAACTAACTAGTTGAGATGATCAAGTGTTATTTTGCACTCCATAGTGGCTTATCTGTCTTTGCAACTATCTAACTTTCTGCAGCTGCCTTAAGCAAGCTCCTCTCCCCAATTACGTGTCCGGCCTTGACTGCATATTGCACCTGTTATAGATAGTAAATGACGGCATCCCGTAATATCTTTGAGATGTTGTTTACTCCGCTCTACAAAACGGGTTTCCCTCCTCTATTCAGTGCGCTTTTTCTCGAGAACTCTGCTCTGCGTGGAGTTGCCTTTGAAACTGTGTCTTTTATATGCTATCCGGGGCCACCAAAATGAGGTACAGTTCCTCCTGTCTGATCCGCTGCAACAGAGGATGGATCGGTAGAAGCGGCCATCGCACACAGAGCAGAGGAGTGCACTCCCCCGTTTATTAATGTAAGCCGCTGATGGCACGCTGTCTGTTCTGATCAGAACGTGGCGGCCGCACACCAGGTGAGAGAAATGTAAAAGCACTTTCCTCACCGTGGCGAGCTCTAGCACACTTATGTGTGCAGTGGGGAGCGTCGGCAACTCGCCTCCGACCGGTGTCTGGCGACACCGAGCGGGGTACGGAGAGCACCCTGAGCTTGTGTCGCCTGGGATCCAACCTCTGGCGAGCAAGCCACCGCTGTAGCCTGCGCATAAAGAGCAGACCCAGGGAACAACAGTTGGTGCAGCCGTCATCAGCCCCAACAGGTGCATGATAGACAGTGCATGATAGACCGCAGAGCGCCAACAGGACCGCATCTCGCCGAGGAGGCGAGAGCCTCGCTGTCATCGTGGCAGAGTCTAGGCAAAGCCCCAAGTATACCAGCCGACGGCTGGGGAGCGGGGAGCTCTTTTCCCAGTAGATGACGAAAGAGAGGTGATTAATCACCGACATGGTGTGTCTTCTCGCAGCTTCCTCTGAGCGGCCCCAGCGCCACCTCCACACACTATGAGAAGGTGCGCGGGGCCAGAGAGTAACCGGATGGCAGGCACTGTTATACATACGCCACGCACATGAAGGCAAGCAGAGAAAGCTCCTGTGAGCCTTGAGAATAGGGACATGGAAGTAAAAATCCTTGTAGCCAGGGATGTGAACCAAGCGCCCCCTCTCACACAGTTCTCCCTCTCTTGGAGCAACGCTCTGGTGGAGAACATATTGAATTTCTGCGCAACAACTACTTTGTTGAAAAAGTAAAAGATCCAGAATGGGCTTGTCTCCCAAGAGACGACCCACCTCCGCTGCCAGAGCTGTGCTCACAACGGGGTCCTGCAACTTAGTCTCCACCAGTTCATTTTGAATGGAATTATTTGTCTAAACTGGCTGAAAGGTGCTGCAGACGTTCTTGTGGTAGGTCATGCAAGTTAAATCTGTTAAAATTATTGTAATTCTGACAATTTTATAGGTAATCACAGATTTCATAGCAATGTTAATAACTAACTCAAAATGCTCTTAGCATTAGGGCTACGCAAGGAGTTAGCATGATCATGATCATCAAACAACCATCCAACCAACCAACCCCATGCCTGAGCCATTTAAATGGGCCCTCCCCTCTCTCCTGTAGAGAGAGTAGCGGGTACATAGAAGGGCCCCACCCCCAGAGTCACAGAGGATGTGAAACTGACCTCGTGTAATGGAGTCTGTGACTCACCAGAGCTGCTCACGAAGGAGGGGGCTTAGTAGAGGCTATATAATTTGTACACAGCAATTGTGGGGGTGGGTACTACATGGAGCCAAAGAATACAGCTGAGGAGAAGACCCTGGGTCTTTCTGTGTGTTGAAACGACATTACTCAATAGGAAGGATTCCGGAGAAGGACAAAATGAAGGATTCAGTGGAATCAGTAGAACCGAGAGAGGATCAGCAGAAAAGGGGTCACAGATCTCGAACTATGGCTTGTCTGCGCAACAGGTTTATTCGGGTGGGACTGGCGGAGGCCCTCTGCACCTATGTTATGATGGTAAGGTGGCAATCGGTTCCTTTAGCATGTTGCTATAAAAAAACTGTACATATTTTTATCAAGAAAACAAACATGGCTGTCAGTTCAAACATTGAACAATGAGAAATACAATACAACACAGAGGTTAAGGGTGTGGAGTACATGTTTACGAGTTTATGGCGACTAGGAGAGGTTATGGAGTTTGGCAGGTCAGGCACCAACTGTAACATCAGTGTCATTCACCTGACCCTATGATAACATAGGTCACAATAACTAATGATCTTGAGTACACACACACACAACACACACACACACACACACACACACACACACACGTGACACGCTCCAGTCACATGGTTAGGCGGGGATTGGTCAATGGTGGTTGTAAACAAGGAAGGGGGTGTTTTGTCAGTGTAGAGAATGTTTGGTGGATGGCATTCAGAGAGAGGGGCTGCAAAGGTCACATGATGTCCACCTGTTGCATCAATCTTTAGACACACACACTTGCATGCATCCACACACACACACACACACACACACACACACACTGACTTGAGTGTGCCGTTAGGCAAACACACATGTCAAACAGGGGTTTCTATAAACACATATGCCCATTCGATTACTAGTACTACATTAACGTTTGTAAAACTAGGTAAGGGTGTACTTACTAAACTATACCGAATTTGAAACAATTCTGAAAATAATTTGCACCAAATTAAACTCTACTTAAACAGTGACAATAACAAGGCAAAGTTGCCATAAGTCATATATTGTTGTATTTAATCAATCATTCTAGTAGATAAGGTTTTTGACTTCCAGCCGAAGGGTTCTGGGTTCAAACCCCAAGTCCACAGTCTACCTGTAGTCAACTCCTTAATGATATGTATCTAAAAAGATACAACTGTAAGTTGTATCTTATCAGAATGATAATGTATCAGAAAAGTTTACCATGACAAGGGAGCTAAGGCTATTTTTACTTATGATCATAATCTTTGTTCAGGTGTTTGGCCTGGGCTCAGTGGCGCAGGTGGTAACGGGCCATGGAGCATTCGGACAGTACCTCAGCATCAACATTGGCTTTGGCCTGGGAGTGACCATGGGAGTGCATGTCGGAGGCACAGTCTCAGGTAACATTTTGAAGGTCATTAGCATAGGTTAGAGTATAGAGCAATAATAACCACCACCATCATTACCATAAGACTGATAACATGACTATAGTTTGGTGTTTCAGTTTTTACTATTCGCATGCAAACACTGAATAAATGAATTCCACTCTTCCAAGAGAACATTCACTGAGAACAATGATTCTGTATTGATTTACAGTCGCGATGTACAGAAGGATACAGTATGTCTTGCTTCTCTTCCTCAGGGGCTCATATGAACGCGGCAGTCTCGTTGGCCATGTGTATGTTTGGCCGCCTTGCGTGGAAGATGCTCCCCGTCTATGTTTTCGCCCAACTACTCGGGTCGTTTCTGGCTGCGGCAACAATCTATACCGTGTTCAATGGTGAGGATCGCTGTGCTTGAAGGGCACCTGGCATTTGAATCACTCTTGTACTGTTGTTGAATTATTTGTAGTTTGATTGAATGGCTGCCTTCTAAATTCCAGATGCCATCTATGACTACGGAGGCGGGAACCTGACCGTGACGGGTGCTAAAGCCACCGCTGGGATCTTCGCCACCTACCCTGCGCCCTACCTCTCTTTGCATTCTGGATTCATCGACCAGGTTGACCTCTGAACTCCCATACTGTTCTGACTTGGCATGCACACTATCATGAACCAATTTGTGATTTGCCTAGAGTCATTCTTAAGTGTGCGTGGAGGTTGGGGCAGGATACTGTGTAGTGGGGGCAGGATAGTGTTGTGTTGCTAGGGTGTTGAACTTCAGCCAAAATGTCGTGGGTTCAATGCCAAATGTCTGCAGTGTACCTGTAATTGGCATCCTTGAGCAAGATGCATACCCGCAACCTGCTACTTAATGATCTGTGACAACCCGTACCTGTATCACTGTAAGTCACCTTGGATCTCCGATTCAATAGTAGGCCTGTATCAAATGGACCTTTTGGTGTTCCAGGTGTTCGGCACGGCCATGCTCCTGCTGTGCCTGATGGCGCTCTCTGACCAGAGAAACAAGCCGGCGGCGAAGGGCAGCGAGAGCGTGATGGTGGGCCTCCTGGTGCTACTGATCGGCATTTCCCTGGGGAGCAACAGCGGCTACGCCATTAACCCCACCAGGGACCTGGCACCCAGACTCTTCACTGCTGTAGCCGGCTGGGGCAGCGAGGTCTTCAGGTGATGAGGATGAAGATGAGAGCGGATTTTAATTAACAGTCCGTTTTTTTGGATGTTGGCATTTTGATATCTGGTCTAACAAACGGCATTATTCTTTTTTTTTTAAATAAAATAACACAATAGGAAAACTAACTGAGCAAACGCAGCACAGCATATTTGGATTTTGTTTTATACAGTCTTATGATTTAATGTGATAAAACATTTTTTAACGCTACATTCATGTCATATATATTTAGCAGCTTTGGCAGTTCAAAACCATGCCTTAATTTTTTTTACTTTGAGGTTTAGCCATCGTTTGGTTAATGCATTTACTGAACCAACATAACTCATTGTTATGTTATACAATGGACAAATTACGAAATAGGCAAACCGATCGCATAGAACACACCCACTTTCACATCTCTCAACAATTCTACCTTTATTTTGTATTTCTATGCTAGCTCCATGCAAGGCTTAGTTTCATACATTTTGATTTAAGTTTGTTCTCCTTGCAGAGCCGGAAACGGGTGGTGGTGGGTGCCTGTAATGGCCCCCTTGTTAGGAGGTGTGATGGGTGCAGGACTGTACAAGGCTCTTGTAGAGCTTCATCACCCGGCCTTTGAGTGTGATCAGAATGGCCATCAAGAGCAGGAGATGGATCCTCTGGAGAAACACAGCCACGCTGATGTGTGTGTGTGAGAAAGACACTTCCGGGGAAATGTGTGACAGCTTCCCTGCACCACTCTCTTTCACCTGAGTGAAGGAGATAGGACCCTTTAATATGTGATGTGTATGTTTAGCTTTGAATGTATGCAGCTGAAGCATACATTTTAGAACTTTAATTGACTAGTAGATTGCAGATTGAGCAGGATAAGTGTGCAAGGAGGGAATTATGACCACAGACAGTGACTTCAAGTAAGTGACACAGGAGATTATTTGTATTATTATGAACAAATATAAGCATACACATTTATACAGTATACATTAAAACAGGTAACCTGTCAAGGTGCCTGTTGAGCAAAATATTTAGGCATTTACATGGGACAGCTTGAAGCCAAAGTGTGAACACACTTTGGCTGTGTGTCCAGTGGGATTTAGAGCCAAAAGCCAGTGCCAATAAAACAGCAGCATCTTTCCTCGAATGCAAAGGTCTTAGGTTTTGGTGGCGGGACTTGTTTCAAGAAGCACTTTTACTCTAAACCTGCACTCAAAGTTAGCAATAGGACAAACTGTCATCAGATTTTGGTTTTGGAGGAACCTGAGCATCTGCATTGGCTGGGGAGAGACTTCATCTCAGAGAACAGTGAAGGAAACTGGGGGAGGTCATCAATTATACATTTTACCCCCAACAGCTGCTGACGGTTTGCAATCAGCATCACCTGCAACCACTCCCTAATCAAGCCTCACCCTACATAAAGACTCTCCTCAGCCAGAGAGAGAGGTGTTGTATGCTGGTAACCCAAGCAGGGCAACCTGCCAATGTTCTTTGAATTACTTGTTTTCTTTGTTGAACAAAGACAACATAATCTTGTTTGCGCTTAAACTCATTGGAGCTTGAAATGTGTATTATGACATGTGGTGGAAAAATTACTTCAGGCCCTATTCCAAAGTTAGCTTGCTTAAACTAGTTGGTTTAAGCGCTCAGGTTGTGTGCACACTAGTGGCCTGTTTTCTTTTAATTACCTACCTAGCTGCATGTTATCCTCTTATGTTATCACGTGAGAACATCTTGAGCAAGCCCCTCTCTAAAAACATTGGGTCTGTTCTTGACTGCATATATTATCTTGATCGTACGTTGTACCCGCCATAAATAATAGGTGGCGCTATAAATGTCGAGCTGCAACCAGGTGTCTGGCTTTAGCTATGCACTGAACCAGTTATAGATGGTAAAAGGCGCCATCTAGTGTTACTTTTAAATGTTGTTTGTTTCACTCTACAAAAGGGGCTTCCCTCTTTTGCTCAGCGCGCCTTTTCTCGAGAACTCTGCCCAGTGTGGAGTTGCCTTTGAAACTGCGTCTTTTGTATGCTGCAGCATATGAAATTAACCAACTACGGATATCCATTTGTCTTAGCCTTTTAAATCGAGCCAGCCATGAGTTGTCTAAATTTGCTACGACAGACATTAAGTCCCTCTTACACTGCTTGTTACTACTCTTCTCCTGTGGGACCAAAGAGACTAAACCCCTACTGGACATTGTCCTGGTTCGGATATATGTTAACTTTATTTGTCCTCAACCCATCTTTTGATAAATTAGAACTCCTTTGTCCACTCTTCAATTGCTGTTGAGAATGTTTCAGAGGTGAAGTGAATCCTTCCTGAGTACGAACTGCCACAAACAACTGATTAAAAAGAAAAACCAACTAAGACTGCTAGCAGTCACGAAACGTAATGAAAGCCCACGTTCCGCCGACCCCAGCGACCGCCTTTTTCAAGCGATTCACGGGAGTATGTACGCAACTTCGCCTCCGACAGCGGCGGGTATTTGTAATTTAGCATCTCTCTCGCTTATGCCGTTTAATGTGATTATGGACCCCCCCCCCCCCCCCCCCCCCCCTCCCTGCAGGCGAAGTGGTGCATTACGCTTAACTGAACAATAACTGTGACGTCATCGAACGAGCTATCGAGCCAGAACTTTTTACACATGTTAAAGGAGGCGTCCTTTATGAGCATGGCATGTTTCCAGTTCCTGGCACCTTCTGAAGCGGACTTGTGACTAATATTTGGTAATAATCAAGTTGTTGTTTTTCTTCTATTTACGACATGCCAACAGAGCATGTGTACCATATTGTGTGTAATTTGATCCAGTGGTTATTTAAATTTTTAAAAATAAAAGTTTTCCTGAAAGTTTCGCTGTACAGAGAAATCTACCCAGACGGACATTATGGCTCCAGGAAGATTAAATGTGTTAGATGTTGTAGAAATGTTCCGCCATCGGGGTGGCGGGCTGATCATTTGTTTTTGACCGCAAATGACAAATTTGAAAACTTTGTGCAAGCGGGCTGAGCTATAAGCGTTACCAATCCAATATAATTCCTACAATAACAATAGGTATCCACATATACACTGTGATTACCTCAATATCAATGGATATGGGGTTCTTCCCTAGCTGCTATGACCTAGCCTCACACAGCAAGACCACCAGAGGTTAAACTTGCGAGATTATCAATGTGTTGTCCATGCCAAGATCATCAAAATCAATAAAAACGTCCTCCAGAACCAAAACAATTAGAACTACGAATGTAGCAAAATATCTACTGTATTCAAACATTTGTATAGTAAGTCTGGATAAAACATAGTTCTCATGCTTCCTGTGAAACCTTATAATACTTGAATAGCTCTTACAGAATACCTTGGTGGAATAATTATAGATCGTATGTCATTAAGTATTGTAGTGAACTGTTCATTGAAACATAGTTTAAACTGAAGCTTTTGGATCGATTTTGTCCTAGGGTGAGTGTCTAGCAAAAAAAGATGCATATGAACAGGGTTTCTCAACGCCGGACCACAGCATGTTTCCCCACACTGACATGACCCTTGGCAGTTCCCCCAGAACCGCTCTGGGTTGACTGCTTCTTCTTCGGTGTGGCCACTTTGGATTTGCCTTTAAAAGCCTTGGTGGGGTCCAGCTTGTTGTTGAAAAGGGTGTCCCCCGCGGGGTCCACTGGGCCCAGCTCACGTTGGAAGGTTAGCGGTGGGTACAGAGACTCCCACTGCTGTAGAGGGAGAATAAAATATAAGGTTTTCCAATAGGGAAGATGAGGAAAAATTTATTTTCTCAAACTTTCTCAAACCCAAACTACTTGTATCACGCAAATACTAACACGTATTGTAGCATACGGTTAAAAAGTCAGCTAAACATTGCCATGATGATATTTCCCTTACTGTCTTACTGAATGCTCAGCTTATGGGCTGCAAAACTAATCAGTCAATAATAATTAAGCATAATACAGATTTTCCCAATTTCAAAAAGCCTTAAAAATACATTTAAGTATAAGTTAAAAAAAAGAAGATACATTTAAGAATAAGATCATTGTCTGGGGCATACCTTGGCCTGGGGACTGGGTCCATAGGGTGTGAAGGAGTACTGCCACTCAGGCAGGCCTAGGTGCGTGAGCATCAGGCGGTAGTAGGAGGTGAAGGTGGGGGTCAAATAGTGCCAGTACAGAGAGCGGTCAAGGAACCAAATGTGACTTTGCTGGGCTACAACCCCTGGGGACAAAAATACAGATTGTATATATATTTTTAACTTTTTATGTACACGATTTTTGTGCTATTAAATTAATAGTAAATTAAACATGAAGAAAATGAAACCTTGGCTGCAGTTTCTGTAGACCAGGCATACTTTTCCATTTCCGCCACAGGAATCCAGCTCAAAGATCCGACTCCGAGAATCAAAATGAGGTACAGCAGGACAGTCTTTTGATTCTGCCAAAATCACGTTGTGTTGATGCAATAATGAATGCACAAATGATTAGGCTACATGGTCCCCCGGATATTGAACATAATGTGACTACCATTTATAGTTTCATTTTTTGCATTATTATTTTTATGACCATATACTTATGTTACCTTCTAAATGTAAATCAATTCGACTTAAATATGTGTATTAATTTAAACTCAGATATACAACATTATACAACCATCTAGGAGAAATTCTCAAGGAATGGAAAGCTTCACAGTGACGGAAATGTAGGTTAGCTTTACCACTTTCTGTGCTGCCCCCATCCCAGTCTAGGTCAGCCAGCGTGGGCGCATTAGGCAGGGAGAAAAGTGTTGATGGGGGATGCAGTTGTTGAAGCCTCACCACACTGTTAATCATCATACAACCGACTGGCACACACTCATCTGTACAATAGAAATACATATTTGCAATGTTTATATTGCAAATATTAAAATCATACATCATGGACATTATTTAAGTAATACACACACTTATATTTGCAGAATAACATTTACATTGAACTTAAACCACCTACTATCAAGTTTGACACTCCATGTGAGTGTAAACCCGTCGGTTGTCAAATAGAAATCTCGCAGATCCTCTGGAAGAATGCACGTGTTTTTCTGCAGAGAATTATAAGTGAGACTTATCGACCTTTATATTACACATGCATACACCGTATAGCATATTAAGACCAACCAACATTCAAGTGCGATATTACCCCCCCCCCCCCCCCCCCCCCCCCCGTGTGTGTGTGTGTGTGTGTGTGTGTGTGTGTGTGTTTGTTTGTTTGTCACCTGTTCCCATGACAGCAAAGATCTCTTCTCTGCAGGCTCCCTCTCTACAAACCGAGCGTCTGCAACACCAGGCATGCTCTCTGGAACATATTAAAGTGTATTGTTATACAATGTAAAGTGTGAATAGCAGCAGTCGTATCACATTCATTAAGAGCCAGTGTTTACAACAACTAGCATTGCGGTTTAGTGTGCGCAATCAATGATTTATATTTCAGATAAAACAACAGTACACACCAAGTATTCGGGTAATGCCAAGTGTAAGTCTTTCAGCAACACCCTTTTTCTCTTCCATATTTCTTATCTTATCAAGTTCTCAAGACAAGAGAAAACCTTGGAGCATATTATTTTTCGTTAACCAGCTGATAACTATACGACGGCAAATCCAGCGCTATTGGCAAATCGATGTACTTTCAGTATCATTCGCCGGTTCTTCTTCTAATTTTGGGTATACTGACATTACCGCCACCAATGGAGCTGGAGTACACACAGCCTCAGGACCAGCACAAAATACATCTGGGAAATGTTGTTCAAAACGAACATACTTCAAAGCAGTGAATTCAACCAATAGAAAACAGATATTTTCAGAGAACAACCAATCGTCTTTTGTGACCATAGCAAAGGGTGGGACTTGTTTCCCTTCGCAACGCTTGGTTCCCGGGGAGTGGCGGTAGTTTCAACATGGCGGCAGCCCTAACGAGAAGTGGAGAGTCAGGAATATTTTGGATTAATTACAGTATCCTTTATGTATTTGGATTTACTTACTACTTCTGACATTTTAAGACATTAATTGACAAGCGGTGAAGTTTGTTTGTTTTCTCAAGCGTTAATATAACACCACACTAGGGCTAACTGTTACATTTATTTTAGTGGCATATTGTGTGCCTTTTTTCCTCTCACTATGTTGGACAAGAATGCATGATGTTATGATGCTGAACGGGTTAATGGCCATGTCTTGAAGTGTGGTTGTCCCCTGAACGTGTGATCGCAGCATCAGAAGAAGAGCAGTCCGTTGTACTGGTTCCAGGTGAGTGTGACTGTCATCATTTTAAAGAAAGTTACTCATATTGTATCTACACTACGTTATCATATTTTTGATTGTCTTTTTCCTCTAACTTCATAAGGAGTGAGCAGAGATACAAAGTTTGGCATCGCCAGTTCGAGTGAGAAAGTTACAAAAATGAGAGACAAGCGTGACTGTAAAAAAAGCACCAGAATTCAGAGGCGTCAGGGTCACTTGCAAAGCGCTCCTTCACTGACTTTAAAAGCACAAGACCTGATCCACCCCCACACTGCAGTCTCCATGACCACTTCTGCATATGCCAATAAAGTCACCCCCTTGTCACAGGTAAACAGATAGGCCTATTTGTTCAGATTTTTCAAATGTTGTGGGGACAGAATATATGTATTTGATATAAAGCTTGAATGTGTTTCATCATTATTATTGTTTGTTTTATATTTAAAAGTGTTTGGTCCATGCTTACAATGTGCTTTATTCCAGAACAACACAACTAGAACCCAGACCAGTTTTAAGGACCTCTGCCCAGAGGATAAGCGCCGTATTGCTAACCTCATTGAAGAACTAGCAAGGCAAGGCATTTTAATGACAATTTATGCTCAGTGTCGCCCAAAATAAAATATGCTTAACAGATTGGTGTTATACACAACACTTCTCAAAATTAACATATTGTCCCCAGAGCAGAGAATGACAAGTTTACAATTTCTTTCATAAAAATGCATAATGCAATTCTGCCATAACACTGCAGTATCCCATTTAAATTTCCAGAGTTAGTGAGGAGAAGGATGAGTCAGTACAGCGGCTGCGGGACGAACAGGAGACATTTGAGCGCAAGATCCAACAGCTGGAGCAGCAAAATGTACTCATCGTGCAGGAGAGGGAAAGTATCCTTTCCATATGGACAAACTTAAGCGTGTGTTCTCTACTGTTGCTGTGGTATTGGTTGGATGTTATTTTATAAAACATACAAACCAGGGTGCAGCACCTATTCATTTGGACCATTGGCACTTATTGAAAAAAAAATCGAAACATTGACTATTTAGTAGAAACATAAATTGGCAGGGTTAGACTGTGGATCAAACCCACAACTTTCCCAACTATCTTTTTTTACATAAGGATAATTTTTTTGATCAGTGAGAGTTAGGAAGGACTTTTTCATGATTGCAACTTTTCTTTGGTGGTTCAGCATATTTTCTTTGGTGTTTTTTCTATGGATTATAGATCTTAAAGGGGCATTGTGTAGAATTTAGTGGCATCTGGCAGAAATGGAATATAAAATTCATAAGTGTCTTAATTAGTGTATAATCCCATGAAGATAACAACTGTTGTATTCATCACCTTAGAATGAACCCTTTATATCTACATAGGGAGGGGGTCCTCTTCTAGGGGAGCCTGCCATGTTGCAATGCCATGTTTCTACAGCAGCCCAGGATGGAAAAACTGATCTAGAGAGAATGTGTTTTGAAATTAACCAAATATAATTGGTTTAGAGTTCTAGGAAAGAGATTAGAGTTCATGTTATCCCCATGGCTGCAACCCATTCGTGATACATTTTTAGTGCCGTCATTGTGTAGGAGTGTTATAATGAGCAATGTTATATATCAAGTGCGCCGAACACCGTGGCATTATACTATGTGTCCGAGAAGGTTAACCATCTCTCGGATGCGCCTCATATAGCCTAGTGAAGACGAGCATGCTCCGTCCTCTCCCCAAAATATATTTAATATTTAGAGGATTCAAAAAGAATTCACACACTATTTAATCCAAGTGTAAAAAAGTGTAGTGCATGACAGTTTGCATACATTTTGTAATACATCCATGTTTTGGAGATCAGTTTTCCCTGGTCGATAACTAAAAGTAAGCTTTAGGCCATCTACTATTGCAACAAACCATCGCGTTCAGTGTAAAATCCCTTTGCTTGGAAGCTATGTCCTATAGTTTTACATTTACAGTCTAAATTAGTAAATTCAGTTCATGAATCTATCAAGGAACCTCATTGCTTGACACTTGGCTACTTGATGCTGTTGTAGACGATGACATCATTTAGGTGGTACCTTCTGGCACCTTACATAATACAGACCAGTAGAGGCCACCGTAGTCATTGGAAAGGAAGGGGTGAGGGCGGGTTTTCAGTTGGTTGCAATTTGCAACCTCACCGCTAGTGGCCACATACATTTGACCTGCTGGACCTTTCATATAAAGTAAACATAATATCATGGCTCTTTGCTTCTCAGTCTGCCACCCTTAGGCTTTCCTACAGGGGGCAGTGTTGACTAAGAGCCGAGTTAAACTACCAACTGTTCAGAAGATTGCGATCAAGTGCAGCATTATTTTACAAATTTGATGTAAATGTACAATCTAGTGGTTTTCTTTCATTTGGCCATTGGCAGAGTATTACCTATGGTTAACTTATTTATCTATCTATCTCTCTCTCTCTCTCTCTCTCTCTCTCTCTCTCTCTCTCTCTCTCTCTCTCTCTCTCTCTCTCTCTATCTATATCTCTCTATCTATCTATATCTATCTATCTATCTATGTTACTGTTAACAAGATAATGGAGGGAAAAAAACGAGTCCTTATGTAGAGATTCATAGTCCTTTTCTGTTACGTTTCACAGACAATTTCATCACAAAGCCAGTTACAACAAATACTTGAAATATGTCTACATCTTGCCATACTTCAAATAATGACTGCTGATCGTTGCTCAGTTGTTTGTTAGGATTTTTCAAACATCTGACAATCTGCCTACCTGTTTTCACAATCTCGCTCAGGTCAAACCAGAATATGGCCAGCAGTCAATTTGAGTGGGAAGCATTGCAAAATATGAAGAGTAATATGAAGAGTAATTGACCCACCTGGTAATTGCACAATTGGCAACGGCAGCAGGGAAAATGAGGGAAAGCACAACTCAATTAAAGGCACTTTGGCTCAGAGACTTGGCATTTACACCAAACTTCTAAACTCCATTAAAAAAGCATTTGAGGGGAAAAAGCGTTCAGATCAAAATACCTCAGGGGGACAACATAGTCTTTAAAGTGCACACAAGAGTCAGAAACGCGCTTCTCAGCTGGGCGATTCCGGCACTTCTGCGAAAGGTTAAGGAGACACCAAAGGCAAACATACCGAAGGAGAATCTTGTCATGACTAATTCCATTAGGTAAGGGCTTATCTTATCTAACAAAGATTCAGGGTTATCGAGCGCAGCCACTATGTTGGAATGTATTTTAGCCTCTAGCCGCCTAGGATGAGAGGGAAATGTTCCCTTGATATTTTGTGAGTTTATTTGACATTTGAAACTGTATGGCAATCAGGATGAAATGACTTTCAAGAGCAAAGGATGTATTTTTGTTGCGCTGCAAGGCACTTGGACCCTGGATAAAACCAAAGTCAGGGGTACATTTGCACCTAGGTATGCCTGTCTAATAATGTTTTATCCCTGGAAACATTCAACAGTGCCAGCCATTGAAGGAGTAATCCAGAGAGGAATTCCAACACTGTTGTGTTTATACATCTCCTTTTGTATATATTTTTTAAATGTTGTTTTTTAATTGAATGACATTTCTTTTATTACAGTTAAAGGCAATTCTTTTAAATTAGTCATCACAATGGTGTAGTTGGTTTGACCAAACAATTAAGTGCCCAATATATGAACCAACAAAACATGTCTTACTTTGTTAGACATTTTAATAGCTTACCGAAGTGCAATATACTGGCGTACCAAACCGATGGGACGGAGAAAATACTCTTGCTGTACTTTATGTCCTTTACACAGAAGAATATTTTCTGTTTCCTCCTCTTTTTTTCTGTTTTCTGTGCTCCCCAGTCTTATTTTCAATTTGTCAGGCGTTAAAGCTGCTGCCTAAACTTCAATCGCTTACCCATCATTGCTGTCTTGCCTAAAGACACACACACACACACACACACACACACACACACACACACACACACACACACACACACACACACACACACACACACACACACACACACACACACACACACACACACACACACACACACATTCGTAGACATTCTCTCTCTTGCTCTCTTGCTCTATCTCGTCCCCTTCTCAGGCTCAGTGTGGTTGACTTGACACACTGTGCTAAAGCTTTAAAATATTCCCCCCTCCTGTGCAAATGTGTTCCACCTTGAGGTGGATTTCATTATTTCATTTGTGCGCTGGCCTGACAGGAGAGTGAATCATTCTGACAGGGCCCGTCTGAGGCCTCTCCGACTCCAGCCCTCGGCTCTGTGTATTTTCGCCGCAGCACGGGGAGGCAGTTAGTCGTTGCTGTTTTCTTTTCTTTTTATTTGCCACTCTGATAATAAACTGAAAAAAACCGACTAGTTTGTTGAGTTCTTGGCCCCCGATTGGCTGGCCTCTCAAGGCCTCTGTTGCCATGGCCCACAGCCCTGGGTTGCTGCAGTACAGCACCGAGGACCTAGAAGCTGTGTACCTCTTTATTGGTGGCAGATTGGATACTGTAACAGATTTATAACAGATACATGTCTACATTGCAGTTCCAGCTACAAAACGATACTGCATACATTACGCAGATTTTTACTGGAGTTCTTGTTAGTGTTTTTACTAAGAGTGACCGTGCGCATGTAATGCATTGACTTGCTTTGCTTAACATCAGCAGACAGTGTAATAAATCTTCTCTTGGGAGACAAACAGCAGCAGTAGTCCTAAAAAAGCGTATTCAGTTGATTCCCCGCTGGACCATGCGCTGCGTAAACCTAACACGTGGTCCATGTTTACATGATGTCCTTGTGATGCCCTTCCTCCTCCTCCATAGAGAACCACTCTATGGCCTCAATCAAAAGTGTTTCACTTCATGTTTATGGAAGCTGCTCGACTGCATTTGTCTATTGCGGTCCTTTCAATTTGAAGCCACCCACGCTCAACCACACACATTTGACCCCTCGGTTTCGTTTCTACAGGCTGATTTAAAGGCTGCCGGTGTGTTTTCTTATAGACTACCTTCCATGCAGCCATGAGTCCCAGCTGTGAGTTGCTGCTTAAATTGAGCTTTTCTTCTCTCTTTTTTTATCCAAGCACTGTTGGGCAAAAAAAGAAACCTCCCCTCATCTCTTGGCCCACCATCATAAAAGGATTTGTCCTGGAGGAGTCACGCTTTTACGGTCACCCAAGGCCGTGGCCGTGTGTGCACACAGCCTACTTTATTGAGTAGTTGTGTGTAGGCTATTTCATCACAGCGGGAAAGTGTTTGTGTGTGTGTGTGTGTGTGTGTGTGTGTGTGTGTGTGCGTCCTAACCGCCTGCCCGCCTGCAGGTGTGAAGTGAGTGTTGTTGGACTGCATGTGTTTCTTGTATACTTCTTATATATTTTTTATGATCTTTTTGTATGCGTGGCTGTGTGGCGGGCGTCATTAGTGGGCTCCCGTGTCGCAGCGGTGGTTGGGTTCCAGATTAGTTTGGTGCTCTCTGCCAGCTCTCTGTCTGGCAGGCTGCCTCACACGACACCGGCCAGCCCAGCTCCACGCAGCTTGGCCCGACCCAGATGGCGACAGCTCGGTGCCATGACAACAACTTTGATTTTGTTAGCCACTTTTTTGCACTTTTCTGCTTTTCAAGTTTGCCTCGATTCTCTCTTTCTCTCTAGTCTACTTTTCCTATGATATGTGTTTTTTGTTTAGTAGAAAAGAGGATTCTAAAGGCTGGTTCAAATTCAGCTAAGAGTGTAAGAGGCATTGTTCAACAAATGGTTTTTCTAAACCACAGGATATTGTAGGATATTGTATTCCAGTACTGTATCTTATGTTCTATTATAACACCGCATTGTTGAATACTTGATTCTGATTGTTCAATAATGTTCCAAGGATGTGCAATAACGGGACACCTTTGCCTTTTAAGGTCTAAATCAATGTGCTACAAATCAAACTTTAAAAACAAAGGTCCAATAGAACACCGACCAGCTGTTTCCTTGACAATGCAAAAACAATATGCTCAAAACGCGGCCAAAAAATAAAAAAAATTCAGCAGATTTTAAGTCGTTAAAAACCAATAATGTTATACCACAAAGTAACTCATATCTAATCGTTGGTGGTATAACACCCTGTCATGGTTTATTCCTTACGTATTTTACAATCTCAATAAATCAGCGTTTATATTGGAATCCCATTGCCTGTATTGTGATGCATAGCGTCTTTTGGCTGCTTGAACTAGTGTTGTTATCAAGTAGGTCATATCGCAAATAATTTGAGCCATGCTTTGCTTAATGTGCACATGCTGTGGACCAGCAGACAGGGGTTCAACATTCTGGGCCAGGTTGATGTATTGCAAGTCCTGTTAAAAAAAAAAAAAAAAAAAAGGGTTCCTGTTGGCCCCTTAACCTCTGATGCCTGTAGGCCTGCAGCAGCAGTACAAGGAGTGCCAGGAGCTGCTGGGTCTCTACCAGCAGTATCTGTCCCAGCAGCAAGAGAAGCTCAACCAGTCCATTGCACAGCTTCACAGCAAGGTATGGGAGCCGCGCTGCCACCGTCGCTGTTAATGCACGTATATATGTACAAAATATACTTTATGTATGTATTCATACAGACCTGACTCGCTGTCCCCGACTGCTCATGTAGGTGTGGGAGAATGCGAGAGAGAGTGAAGGAGGATGTTATTGTGTGTGTGTGTGTGCACACCCTAGTGAGCCATTTTCAAACAGTCCTGTTTACCGTCCATCACAATATGCTCACCCACTGACACACTCAGATGCGTTAGAAAACACTCGCCGTCAATGGTGGGAACACCTTTCTTTCTTGCATTTTCTTCCCAGCAGAGAGTGCTTTCTACACCCAACACAACACAGGGGCTCCTTAGAGAGCTACAATCACTGCTCTGCATCGAGACCGCTTCTTCCACCAACCCCCGGCCTAAGTCTCCTTGTACCTAATTTATAGTCGCCGTGTGTGAAGCATATATTACGTAATCATGGCCCTTGCGCATTGTTCACATGGCGATTTGTGGCGGGCCACGCACCTCTGAATTGTTTACGTTCTGTGAGCGAACTGCGTTCACGGCAACTTTACGGCGAATCGACAACTATAAATGCCATGGCCGTGCGTGAACTGTCCGTGGCGCACTTCACGATTGGCACATCACGCCGACTATAAATTCCACCTTCGGAGGGCTGCTAGAGGACTGGGTCAGTTACATGGTCCCACAGTGTCTGTGAGTGATAGGTAGTTTCCTTCTCCCTAAACCTTAGACCATTAGTTAAAGTCTCTTCCTCTTGATTTCTGAGATGAACATGTTATCCTTGTGTTTGTCTCAAAATGCCCCTGACTTGCATTCGCACTCCAATGAAAGTCAACAATGACAAATCTAAAATCGAATTAATAAATTATCGAATTAATAAATTATAACAAAAAATCTTTGAGCACAGACCACATCCTTTATTTACCAAAGCTATACTATGGTAAAGGGATCTGCATTTTTGCTTCAGCATTGGCAGGGGACGTGTGTAATAGGAAGGAAATGGCAGGGAACGTGTGTAAGAGGAAGGAAACGGCAGGGAATGTGTGTAATAGGAAGGAAACATCAGGGAACGTGTGTAATAGGAAGGAAACATCAGGGAACGTGTGTAATAGGAAGGAAACATCAGGGAAGGTGTGTAATAGGACGGAAACATCAGGGACAGGTGTAACAGGGAGGGATCGTGTTTAACAGGAAGGGAATGGCAGAGAACGTGGAACAGGAGGGGAACTGCAGGGAACGTGGGTGACAGGGAGGGAACGTATGTACTTGAAATGCACGTGTTTCCCTCTTATGCATTTCCTTCCAGGAATAGGGAGGGAATGGCAGGGAACGTGTGTAATGGGGAGGGAACGTGCAGTATTGGCACCGCCACATCATGTTCCTGGCTGATCCAGGGTGTGAAGAGAAAAGGCGGGCTCTGAAGGCCTCGAAGTCCCTTTTGTCATGTGTTTATTTATTTCCCTATCCAGGTGTCCGCCAGTGAAGCAACTCCCGGCAGACCCGGGAGGGACAGTGGAGGTACACGAGAAGGCCTGGCCTGTGGTCGCCAGACCTTCTCAGACCTGACCCCTCCGGACTCCTCCTCTGGCGAAAGCGGGCCATCGCACGCACCCACGAAGCAACGCAGCGCTCGGCGCGGTTGCGGGCACTGCTTGGCCAACGGCGCCAGCAGAATTAAGCCACGGAGGGCGCGTGAAGAAGCCCAATGTCTAGAGCACAGCGACCGAAGCTTCTGCGGACCTCAGGCCTTCACCAGGTATACAGGGCAGCACTATGTCCGGTACACTTTATTATCCGTACCTCAGAAGTCATCTCCCCCATGTCTCTGTTCCTATAATCTCCCTCTGTATCATTAATCCACAAGTGAACCCGACGGCACCCATTTAGCTTGTGAGCTGACGACACCGTACACATTTCCCTCGCAGGCCAAGTGATGCGGAGGCCGCGGCACCCCACGGGGCCCGGGCAGCCCTGACGGACCCTCTCTTGGGCCATGAGGACTGGGAGGAGAAGAGACACCAGCTGCTGCTGCAGAAGCTGCAGCTGGAGGCGGAGAGGGAGAGGCTGCAGGCGCGGCTGGCCGAGCAGGAGGAGCGCCTGGCCAGACAGGGCCAGCAGCTACGGCAGTCACGACTCGACTACAGCAGGTACGGCGCCGAGACGGCCGGCATATGGTGACCTCGCCGGCTGCCATCTGTTACCCTAAACCTGATGAGAGATTGGTCGCTAGTGAACCTTAGTTCCCCCTCCCCCCCTCTTTTTTGGGGTTGCCAAAGTCTAGATTCTACCTCACCCTCTCTCCGTCAGGTTCCAACAGGCCACTCAAGCGGAGCCCGCCTGCTCCATCACTGGAAGTGGAGCATCACAGAGCGAGCGGCCTTCGAACCAGCATTTGTTTTTTGGGTGAAGTTGACACACACGCATGAACACACGCGCACACACTAACAAACACACACACACACACACACACACACACACACACAGTAACACACACCAATAAATCTGGGCTACTTGTTTTGGGTTTAACTGGATGTGATGTTCCTGTGGTTTTTACAGTGGGTGTGAAGATGCAGATGCTGCAAAGCATCTCTTGAGGAAAGATCTGCCGCAAACTTCAGCCAACTCTCTTCAGAAGGAGCTTTCTATGCACGGTGAGTTCAGAGAGCCTATTTTTCTTGGCTAGTTGGTAAACCACATGTCTCAAAACTCTTAACCACAGGCGGTTTTGTTTAGACAAGTTTGTGTTCATTTTAGCGCTGATGTATGCAGGAAAAGTTCTGGAGAGTCACTCTTGAGAGACACACACATGCACACACAGACAAATGCACGCACGCATACGCACACACACACACACACACACACACACACACACACACACACACACACACACACACACCTCCTTTCTCTTCTGATGAAATCATTCCTTTTAATTCCAGTATACTTCTACCATCATGATCGAAAGCTGTTTGTGCCCTACAGTCTGCTGTCCTACATCTCTACACACACTGTGCCCGTTTGCCTGTGTAGTTTTCTGCGGTCTATTTGTTAAGTTGTAACAACAAAACAATGAACCATGCTACCTTTTTTTTAATCTGTCAAGCAGTCATTTTGAACTTGGACCTCTCTCCCGACAGAAGCCTTGCGGTGCTCCAGACAGGACATGGCTACGTCACCGGTCACCAAGTTTGCCTGCATCCCTGAGCCCATTCCAGCATGTGCCTTACCCCTGAAGTCCCCTGAGGCTAGGTAATAATCTCTTCATAGGATTTGACTTAAAACATGATCTTAAATGGGTTCTGGCTTTCGCTGTCTCCACTGCCTACAATCAGATTTGGAGGGGTGTAGTCAGAATGTTTGTTTTACATTACCTGGTAACCCAAAACGGCCAGTAACGTTAACACATTTTACCTATACAGGGCAATTTATGCTACTTTGTGCATTTAAGTTGAGATTTGGACCAGGATCAATCCGTAACCCACTATTTCACTCACTACACATCACTTTTCATCTAAAATAAGTTGTATTAGGGTTTGCTGTTCCTTTGAAGGATTTTTCTTTATACTACAGAAACGCACCGGATTGATCCCTTGGACTGTTTTGGCCACATACTTGATTTGACAACTTAACCACGTTGATTAGACTTCGAGACAAGGCGCTTACTGGCAAATCAAGCGTGACGTAGCTGTAATTGATGTAAAACAGTTTCCTGCTCTGCACAATTTATATTCTTGGTTTCATCGGGTAAAAAAATAAGTGTCCCGTATTGACCAAGAAAAGTTGGCAGCAGAAAAACCTACAGACTCACCTGAGAAAAAAGTTGAGGTGTGAATTACACACAGAAGGGTAAATGAGGCCGTTTTACTGGTCAAGCTAACTTTTACAGCAGGCTGGAGCTAAATGAAGCTTCTTTCCTGGGCCAGCTAATACTGTGGCCATGGCTGTCAGGAGCCACGCTGCGTTCCATTAGTCGGCCTAGCGGGGACCGAGCTGCAGGTGTAATTGAACAGACTTCTGGATGCACGCACACACAGACATACAGACACACACACAGACACACACAGAAACCCACTCTTCTCCCTCTGCCACAGTAATGAGACAGAAAACGGGGGAGGGGAAGAGGGCGAGATGGTTGAGGAGGGGGGGGTTTGGGGTGTGTGTGTATGTGTGTGTGATGGCGGGAGCGTTGGATAAAGTGGAGAGATGGAAAGGAGGGAAGAGGAGTCGGAGGAGCTGGTGATGGATAGAGCTGCGAGGTGCAGGGGAAGATGGAGGCAGCAGGCGGAGTGGGACTGAGGAGGACGGGGATGAATCATTGAGTGTGGAAGCGTCACGGGCGCTCTCCAAGAAAGGAATTCATCGCCGCTCCTCTTCTCCCGCTTGTTTGAGAAAAGTAATTAATGTGACAGTGTGTGGTCTTCCCTGTGTGGTGCATGCTGGTGGGTGTGTGGTGCATGCTTGTGTGGGTGTGTGGTGCATGCTTGTGTGAGTTTGGTGCATGCTTGTGTGAGTGTGTTGGTCTTTGTGTGACTGTGTGAACATGTGAGCTATGTAACAACAACAACAACAATGACAAAACCTAGCAACAGAAGGCATTTGTAAAATAATAGCATTGCAATGCATGTTATTGTTTGTACTGTGATTTATTTTGACCTGCGGCGATGTGTTAATGTGTGTGTGGTTCCCTGTGTCATGACGCTGACAATTCCTCTCTCTTACGATTTGATGTTGACAAACGAGCCCCCCTTACCTCTATACCCCCCGTACCCCTGCACCACCCGTACTCCTCACACCGCATGGCCGCAGCACCATAGCTCTCTTCATGGCAGCACAGGGTTCTGTCAGGGTTCTGCAGTTACTCACTTCCAATGAGTAACTCTTAAGCAAAGCGGTCTGATGTCCAAGTTGAACTGTAATCTCCAAGCAGATGGCTATTAATTCCAGCAAGGGATTCGGGGGTATCGGACCATATTACAGCCCCATTTGCACCCCCAAACTTGATTTAAACCATTGCAGTGGACTCCACACTGTGACTGTTTACTACCGGTTGTGAGTCAGTTGCTCAAAGGCCTCCCACTCATCCATGTGTATGCTTTTAACATGCTTATGATGGAATGGTGATGCAGTAATTAGCGTCCGATGCATGTTTTTGTGGTCCATGCGTTCTCAGGTGCTGAATAAAATACTGGAAGCTAAGCTCTATTTTGATTCACTTCGGTTGATTAACTGTAGTAAATTAACGGTAGTCAATTAACTGTGGAATTGAAGTGTCCATAATCAGTTGTTTTCTTGTCCTGGTTAAAACATAAATATTTCTGTTTTTGCTTGATAAATTATGATTTTTCATTTTCTGTTGAACTCTCCTGTACTCAAACATGCCAAACACCTCCAAAGTCACACTGCTTGGCCTTAATGGGCACCAATGCCTAATTTAAAGCTAGAGTAGGCAATTTATTTATGAACAATATTTTCACATATTTGTTGAAATTCTCTTTACAACCGACAGCAATCAATAAATCAAATGCTCTGACAATCTTTTTTTTTTTATCCAGTAATTGTGGCTGTCGCATGCCTTTTAATAAGCCCATCCAATAATTTCATTCAGCCCAAATGAATTGATGGGATGGCCTACCTATCTGTCAACCTACCTACCCTGCTACCTGTGGGCACTCTGCCCTGGCACTCATTGCGCATGACCGGAGTCTTCCACAAGGCAAGGCAGACCTATTGCTAAAGCTAGCGAGCTAGTCACCTGTTTTGAGGGAGTGGCTTTGAAGGAAGGCCTGAAGGAAGGGGTGGGATTCTTTCGGCTGGATACTTTCAAAATCTAGCTCATTGGCTGGTTTCTCAAAATCGCCTACTCTGGCTTTAATTTTGATTATATGGTTGTTGTAGTTTGACACACTGGAAACATTCGTTGCGTTATTCACCTGGTAATGTACCTATTCTACCTGTGGTCTTCAAGTTGGATAATGATAGCGTTAGCTTGGTTGTCTGAATGTTGGTGAGGGCTGAGGAGGGCTCATATCTACAGTTGTGATTGGGGATGGCAAGCAGAGAACTGTTTCTTTTACGATTAAAAAGGCTGCACTTGAATATCTCTGTAAACCTAAATGAGACTGCATTGCTGTTGAACCTGGGTCTTAATGTTGTCATATTGACGCATGAACTTAAAAAAGAATAGCGTCCTTGGCGATGCCTATTTGTATATGTGACATACTGTAACCACTAGTGCTTTTATAGATTACACAATGCAAACAAATACACTTTTCTCGAAGCTGGGGCACAAATCAATACATGTTCTCTATGGGAAATGTTTATTTGTTTCTTTTCCTTATTAAATATTAGGCATAATATTACCTTGCCGTTCCTCATTTCATATAGCAACACCCCAAATGACCATCAAATTTGAACCAATTCATCAGAGATGACTCTGGGGTCAACATGAAGCAACCCCCCCCCCCTCCCCTTATCCCTCCATGAATTCCGTGCGGCCGCTAATGAGTGAGTTCCATCCTGACCGCCTCCGTCCCTGCCTGCCGCTGTGCGCCTGCTATCGATTGGCTGGAAAATTGACATGCGGGGTAGACGCGGCAACCATTGTTATGTTATTTATTTTTATGTCACTCTTTGGACTGCAAATGAAAGGGAGCGTTGGGGTGGGACGGCCATGCTTAATGAAACGGGGGGAGGCGACAGCTGGGAAGAAGGGGGGGGGGGGGCACTTCAGGGAAACGGTATGTGGCGGCGTACCTTTTGGGGTAGAACACACATCCACGTTTAAAGTACCACTGCATTGAGTGAACTCAAGACGGTTGAATATAATATTTTATATATATATATCAGAGGTGCGCTACTTCAGGTTCTCGACAAGGCCGCCGGGTGAGAGTTTGAACGCCGTCGCAGTAATTGATGTCTGCTTGGAACTACATAATGGGACCTTTTCTGTTCTTCATAGCCTCCTTCATAGACACTTAGCAGCCAATTAGTCATTCAGAAGAGTCCTTTAAAGTTATTAATGGTGCGTGCAGACTGAAGCACCACTGTCAGTCAAGTTATCTACCCCCCCACCCCCTCCTCAAAGTTCTATGGGGACTACAGGATGCTTCTTGGATGGCTAGTAGGAATGCTGGCGGTATTAGCAGAAAGTAAACTAGTCTGTGGCTTCGACATGTTGATTTAGACACGTATTATAGTCAGTCAATAAGTAAAATTTTAAATAAAGCTTTAGTTAAAATCCTTCCATTATGTGTTTGTGTGCACCTGCTGGTGTTTGTCATGTAGTAAAACCTGATTTGTGGCGTGAATAAGTTGCTGCACCTTACTCACTGTATAATCAGCCAGAACCCATGAATGAAGTTATTTGGTTTTGTGCTTAAAACACTGTTTGAAAATGTATGAACATTATTTATGTTCCACGTGCAATCGCTGCTCTTTTAAACCTCTCTACTGCGCTCCCCCCCCGCCGCAGTCTTCACAGTTCCTCCGCCCAAACTACTGCCCCCACCACCCCAACGCCCCCACCCCCAACCAAAACACTCGCCTTGTTATAGATTGTGACCGCCGGTAAGTGATGCATTATTCATTACCACAATGTCGTCAGTTGATGGATGGCTGTTTGAGAGCCCTGTCCGTTAAATAAATCAACAAATAAAAATGCAAATTCTCACATTTCCAGAGCGGGAGCCTAGCCAAAGTCCCTCCTCCCCCCAACACACACACACACGCACACACCCCCTACATTTTTTTCTCTTCGCGGATCTGCACTCCCCTCCAATCTGTCCGTCACTCACATGCATGCCCATAGAATCACGTGCTCGCACACAAACACACTTGGATGCAAACCATTATTGACAGGCAGAAGGGTGGCAAATGAGGGCAGCGGATTCTTACTTCAGCGTCTTGTGTCTTCCCTGGTCCCCCCCCCCCCCACACACACACACACACCTTCATTGCGATTGGGTGTGTGTAGAGTGAAATATGCACGGCCTCTTGCTCCTTTCATGTTCCTGTCCTTTCATGAAATCGCATGCTGCTGAAATGTTAACACATCAGATAACAACAAGATTATCTGTCCCTCTGAAGTCATGTCTGGTGAAAGTCGCCATACCCCGTATGAAAGCCCCGGTGTCTGTGTTGTCTGTGTGCACCCGTGTGTGTGTGTGCGCGTGTGCGTGCGTGCCCGCGCTTGTGTGTGGATGCAAATCAATGCAGCTTAAAACGAGCAGAGAATTATGTGAGCAACATCAGTGGACCGTGCTTTTAAAGAATTCATGTTTTGTATGTGGAGTGCTCGGCGTTGAGCTGTGTACACACTGAATAATTTATCAAGGCAGCCAGACTGAAGGATTGAATCTCTATTAGCTTAATCTTCCTTGTTTTGGTTTATTTATTTCTCCCTACATTCTTCTTATTGAGAGAGAGAGAGAGAGAGAGAGAGAGAGAGAGAGAGAGAGAGAGAGAGAGAGAGAGAGAGAGAGAGAGAGAGAGAGAGAGAGAGAGAGAGAGAGAGAGAGAGAGAGAGAGAGAGAGAGAGAGAGAGAGAGAGAGAGAGAGAGAGAGAGAGAGAGAGAGAGAGAGAGAGAGAGAGAGAGAGAGAGAGAGAGAGAGAGAGATCTGCCTGCCAGAGTCAGTTTCCACTTGTTAACGCCGCTTGTTGAAGTTCAGAAGACACTTTGGCATTAAACAGTGTTTTGTACTTTATTTGTAGAGGGATTTGCATTTTTTCCTCTTATGGTTTGTGTTTTGAAGCATACAATTAACAGTGAATACGCGGCCAGAGTGATCATTGTAGTGGCAAATTTTTTGTGATGGCGAGGTCTTGTGTGTAAGATTAACATTGATGTATTTTGCTTACATATTCACCCTTTAAGAGTATTTCACTGGCTGTGCTTTTGTGAAGAATGGGTTTAAATACAGATTTGTTTATTTTGAAAGATGCTGTAAATTGCATCTCAACGACTGGGTTGGGATTCTAGCAGAGATAATGTAAAAAATGAATGAATCTGAATGAAATGGTCCGGAGCAGTTCCATTGGTAGAGCAAGGCATTGACACTGCCAGGGGTACATGCTAAGAATGTATACCCTCACAGTGTATTCATTCTAACGCCAACGCTCTTTAAGTAAAGGAGATACATGGCATACATTATTGTCTTTAAAACGCCAAATAGTTCAAATTCTAACCATTGTCTTCATCTTACTTGTATCGTGTCTGTACATGTTATATGATCTTCCAAGAAACAAAATATTACTTCTCGACATGGAAGGCTGTAGTGAGTTCAGATTTGAGGGGTGATGTCTGACGATCGACTTACTTGAATTTGAAAGGTCAACGCTGATCAAATGCGCATTCTCTTCTCTTCATTTCACCCCAGGTTGGATTCTTCTCTCCTCGAGTTGCTGGAGGTCTTCAGTCCTATCTCTGTGCCTCCCCACCGCCAGCCGTCCTTCCAGAGACACAACGCCACCATGCCACACAGTGCCCTTAAGCAAGGCACCGCCACGGCCGCCTCCCGAGCAGCTTGCTGGGCCTCTCTGAGCTCCTCCTCCCCTGGATGCTTCACTCAGAACCCCCAGCAGGACCTGGAGGAGAGCCAGATACTGGAAGATATCTTCTTCATTTGCTGAAGTGTGTGTGTGGGTGTGTGCGAGCCACTTAGAGGGGTATCAAATGCTAATTTGCGTATGTTCACCTCTTACGTCTTAACAGTGTTGATCACAATATTTTGAAATTGTTCTGCTAATACTGTATATTTTAATATAAATAAACATCAATTCATTCTAGAAGTGGTTGTACCCTCTGAAGAAGGTGTGTCCTTGGCTTGTTTGTCGAAGAGGTAAATTGTTGGTGGAATCTAAGCACCCAATAGTGTGTAATTTAGCAGTAATTGGTGGTGTCAGAACAACGGGCTGTATTGAACCAACAGGGGTATAACGGTGACAGTTATGGTCAGTAAACATCACTCAGGACACAAGAGAGGTATATCTTTTGTTGTTTTTACTCTAGACTGTGCTTTATTATTGGGCTAAGCTGAGACGCGTCATTCATTTAAAATTACAAAAAGAGTCCAGGGGACCAGAGAGTGGTGCAGTCTGGAGAGAGAGAGAGGGGGTGAAAGCCTAAAGCAAACTGCCCAATTAGAAGCTTAGCTCAACAGGAGTGGGGGCAAAGCTCTATTATGCAACATTCAGTCCCCCCCCCCCCCCCCCCCACTCTCCACAAAATGAAATAGGGAAGAGAGTTCCAGAATACATTTGTTGTTGAAACCATCATTGCAAAATGTAATTCGAGGAGTAATACTAGTGACGTCTCCGAAACAAAATCATCGATAACAGCGTTGAGAGATGTCCATAAACAGATTGTTGATGAAATAGTGCAGATTTCATTGAATTAATGCTGTTGATTTGAAGACAACAGTTGAAGATCAGAGCTCTGTCAAACAGGAGGGAAGCAGCACAAGTAAAAAAGACAGAAGAAATGAAACCACTAACCAAAATGGTTCATGCAAGCAGTCAAACATTGATTTAGCATTTAATCTGGTATTTAATACCATGAGTACCGATGTGAACTTATAATACTGTGTTATTAATACATACCTGATTGATCAATCAGCATGTTATGGAATGTTTCATTGATTAAAACTTGCACATGATGTCTAAACAGGTTGTTTTTGTACAATCTTTTAACAAAGTGAATTGGCTAGTAGAATGTTAGAAATACAAAACAAAAATGTAATTTACAGTGTTTAGAGGTACAGTAATTGATTGCAATAGTGTAACAGCAATACTCTATTGTATTAAACCTTCAAGTGACCGACTTTTGGATAGGAGTCACCAATTCTCCAGGTCTCAAAAACAACCCTATGAAAACAAAGAAATAATTCAAATAAACTACAGTAATAATAAGTAGCAGTTAAAACCATAATATCTGGCAGTAACAGAGCTCTGGTCTTTAATCAAATGGCACAAATCAATAAATAAACAAAACAAATGAATTAATGGAAAGCAATAAAAATCTTGTCTTTGACATCACTTGGTCAATAGGAGCATTATTCTCCATGAAAGACGTGCTGAAGGCCTTTGCGCACAGGAACAATGATCATCATTATAGACAACGATGCTGGCTGTCGCATGTCGTATAAAAACTATTTGGTCACGTACCAACTCATAGAAAAATAATGCCATGTAAGCATGCATATGATATCGCACATGAGTCGTAAATAAATATTTAAACAAATTAATAGAACACTTCCAAATACTTGTATATATATCTATATATATATCTATATATATATCTATATATATAGATATAGATATATATATAAAAAGAGAAAGGTCAATGCATGTCTAAGCTCTAACTGAGGTCAGTGCTCTCCCTGACTGTGTCCTGGATAAATGCCTTGCTCAGGTCCCATAGTTGTACCATATCCTAGAGACTTCTTTCTTGTACCTGGTTTTCAACGAATATTATGTTTTCATTCATATATTTTTTTTGTTGGTTTAGTATTTAAAGTATCATTTTCAATCCAGTCCTTGTAGATAGCAGTAAAAGTCCTATAAAATATGCAAACCTATGTACAGGAGGAAAACAGAGCAACCCAAAAAAAATGTACACTATATTCATCGGTTTATCTATATATTTATATATATATTTATATTCAAACGTTTGCACCGTTTCTTGTTCTTTTGAACCATTTTTTTGTTTTTGTTTTTTCGCTTTTCAGACCCTTCTAATGTAAACAGTTGCAGCTGAAAATCGGAGCAGGTGAAGATGAGTATTTGACTGGCCTTGGTCCTTTTTGCTTCCCCTTCCTCCATTCACTTAACATTGAACCGGCAAAATTGCCCACATTATGACGGACGTTAAAATGTTCCTGGCACAGACATATATGCCGGAAAATGCCTTATTGAGACAATTATTCATAGTAGATACTGTACAAACTTAAATTTATTTTAAACCAAATCCTTGTCATTGATGATTCTGGCGTGGGATTGCCTATGCCTGCCAACAGAGTCAAGGAAATGAAATGGCACAGTGGAGCTAGTACAGATCTAAGGACATTTTATAGTGTCATGTTTCATGGGTAGAGTTGTTGCCAGAAGATGATGCTCTTCATTTTTTTAATTGAACAATCTCTCACATTACCCACCCAATGGTTTTAATGAAATGCCTGCTTCAAGCTAGAGAAAAATCACCTTAAAATGAATTGGTTTGTGTGTGGATTTTTCTTCTCCTCAACCTTCCTCATCTCTTTCCTCTTCAACAAAAGTTAAAGCGCTCCTTCATGCTAGGTACGGGCTTTTCCTTAAAATGTCATGGCGTACCGATGGCCTACATAACGAGATCTTTTTCTTCCAGGGATATGGCATGTATCGGCCTTGTTGATTTAGGAAGGTAAATGTTAACGGTATTCAATCTGCTTGAGAAAGGTTAGACGTAGACACTAGGGAAATGGAACAATAAGCAGTTAACAGTTAAATTTGGAATGGCGGCCAACAGAAGCATGGTGTCATACCACCTTATAAATATTAATAAGGCAATCTCGACCATTCCTATCTGTGTCGAGTACAGAGGCCAATAAAACCAACTCCCCTGACCTTTTACAGGTATATAGAAAGTGTTCATGCCATTTACAATAATATGAGAAACCTTGCGCTGAATCAATATAACACCGGCTGGCATCATATAGCACGTATGAGTTTTATATGCTTATTGCTTCATTTTCATAGATTTGTAAGATTTAATCTTATGAACCAATGGGTAAGGTAATATTACAAAACAAAATGTATCCCTAAACTCTATAGTTAAGCATTATAGATCCATACATTAACAGCAAGATGGGAAATCACCACGGTGATTTCTTTTGTGTTCAATGGAAAAGCCACTCTTTGATTTCAGCCTTAACTTCCATTTCTTTTCCCAGCCAGAATGAAGCACAGGTGATGCAGTGAGGATGAGTGATGCACTAATCAGAACAACCCAGACATCGTTTGCGCCCCTAAACCCTCGCGGCCTACACATTCAGAGGACCTACTCGGGGACCGCTTCCTACGCTCAGTGCGTCTCCTCAGGCCGTGCCACCTTACGGGCCACCCTGATCGCAGCGCTAGCCGCAGACAGACAGGTGGTGCAGCAGATGCACCACCCTATGTCAGTTGTACCCCAAGGTGTCCATAAGGTTACTTTAATGCCCACATTAATTCCTTCACGTGTACTCAAATGACTTTACATTAATACTAGATGCAGATTTTTTTTTTCTTATCCAGAGACACCAATGAACCAAGTCAGGTCTTTTTTTTGTGTGTGTAAAAGTCTGTTCAAATAAAAAGACT
Organism: Lota lota; assembly: GCA_026745465.1. Lineage (NCBI taxonomy): Eukaryota > Metazoa > Chordata > Actinopteri > Gadiformes > Lotidae > Lota > Lota lota. The sequence continues at coordinate 3,385,878 of JACYXH010000363.1, read as the reverse complement.
TGCATGCACTGTGAAGCTCTCCAAAAGATGGCTAAGAAATGACATGGGTCTTGCTGTAGGGGTTTTGACATCATAATAGCGTGTTGGCTGCTTGGAGTTCGGTTTGGGTTTGACTTGAGAGCACAGTGCTGGATGGCAAATACTGCAGGTGGCAAGGCACACCTGGACGTGGTGGCAGCCCGTATGCTACATGCACTTATCTGAATGCAGAAAGAGAGCAGTGGGGGAGCAGTGGGGGAGGGGTAGGGGGAGGGGCGTGAGACTCATTCATTTTGGTTCAAGTTTTCAAAGAGATGTGTGCACGTTGTGTTGTATGTTATGTGCACGTTGTGTTGTATGTTATGTGCAATGGGTTTGTGTGAGTGTGTGTGTGTGTGTGTGTGTTGGTTGCGTGTGTCTCTGTGTGTTGATGCATTGTCGTTGCATTGTTGTGTGTGTGTGTGAGTGTGTGTTTACGTGCACAGGTGCACATACACATACACATGTGAAGCTCAAAAGATATGTTTGGAATAGAGTCGAAGATAATTGTCCTTGTCGTCCAAAGTTATTTAGCCTGATTCTCTTAAAGCCTGCTACTGAAATGTGGCTTTTTGCATTTTTCAGATACTATTTACACCATATGTGTATATTTACACAGAGACACATCTATATTTCAGCAATATATGATGTGTCAGCATATAGGTAATCAGAGATAGGAATGGCTGCAGTTTTGGGAGCTGCCAGATTTGCGATTCTTCCCAAGCAGAGCAATGTATCTAACTCCAGCTAAACTCTACAAAAAAATTACAGCAACATCGTCAGTAGCCGTCCTATATACAGACACACACATATATAAAATATGTGCATATAAATACATATATTTGTTTTTGATTAATATCTATTTATCCATATATACTGTATATATGAATACGTTTGCTTGAATGCTTGGTATATATATGTACTGCAAATATAAACAAGTTCATATATCTCAAAGGTATCGGATGTTCCTTATCATAACTATGAGGTTAGGATGTCAAGATATAAAAGGTAAGGCTGTGATATGTGAGCAGCCCCTCCCCATGCACTCTCCATCCCACCCCAGACAAAAAGAAATGAGGAGAGAAAAGAAAAAGAAATAAAAACTTTCTTTTAAGTAATTGTAAACTAGCGAAGTGAGCGACCCCATTTGGTCATCTGAAATAGTTTTGCCTGTATTCAAAAAGCATATCAGCAATATATATGTACATATACATATGTCGTATATATATATATATTCGAAATGTACATGTCTTTTATAGGCAACTCCTTAGCCAGGTAACACTGATTGAAAGAGATGCACTGGTCCGAGTATATTAGAGCTACAAGTCCTCAGCAATAAAAATGTTTGGTCTTTTGGTCCCTAAAACAACTAAGGAATGACAGGTAAGACTCCCTGGAGACCGCTGCTATAGCGCTCCTTGGCAACAGTATCCCCTGGAAACGGACAGGCACTCTGAGCTAACATGGCCATCCCAAATTGAAGCCAATTTGTGTCCTGAAAATATCACATTCCCTTAAGTTCTCTCTCTTCAAAAATGTGTCCTTTTCGCATTTCAAAGTCTGGAAAAAAATTGGTCTTCGAAAGCAAATTGCCTCATGTTTGACCCACCGTAAAGAAAGATCTCCGAGGGCAATCCACAGCTCTCTTTTCAATCTATTTTTTTTTCAAGAGTTTGTTTTGTTCAGGTTGGACTTGATGTCCTTATTTCCGTAAATAGTTCAGTGGTCGTTGGTCGTTTTGAGGGGTTTCTGAATTACTTTTCTTTTCTTCATCTTCTTTGCGATTTGACTAAACGTCAACGTTCCTGGTCCAGAAAAAAGGGTGTGTTTCACTCAAGCTGGGAACAGTAAGGAGAGAGGTGTGTATGGGTGTGCAGGGCGAAGGGCGAGGGTGTCCTAGGGTGGGCCAGGCTGGTACAAATACAAAGTCTTTCTTAGTTCCAAAGGGTTCGATACATCCAGCGCGCTTTGTCCTTCACTTAGTAGTCGCTCTCTCTCTCGCTCTCCTTTTTCTGAAGCAGCCTCCGTGGTCCATTTGTCGAGAATGCACTCGATGACAGATAGCAAGTAGTCAAACGTGGTTCAGCTCTACATAACCTAGAGGGAGTTAAGAGAGAAAACAGCTCATTATTGACAAATTATTAAAGATAAATAGGTCAGATCGACTGAAAATTAATTATTCTAAAAGTACAATTAATATTGAGTGAAACACTATAGAAAAAGAATTATATTTTATAAATTATAAATAATACAAATATAAATAATATAATAATACAGATAATTATACATTTAATAAAAAATGATAGGTTTTGTTGTCATTGTAGGTATCTTAGCTGCTAATGAGTTGTAGATAAGACGATGGTAAAATATGATTTTGCAATGAAAGGACCGAAACACACTGTGCTGCATATCCATACTGTTACTGTATGCTTTTTTAGCCAAACGGAATCGTAATGTAATCGTAAAAAATTGATAATAAAACTACAGCAATAAATGTTACTAGGGTTTAAGAGGGCTACCATAACGTCTAACGGCAAGAGGAGTCCTTGTCAATATAAGTTATGTAAGACTCTTAAACACCTTTAAAACCTTTCAAGTCGGATGGTCTACGAATTTGCTCAAAATATCACTGTGCCATAATATCACATTACATAATACATCTCCTTTAAAAAAATGCACATTTATGAAGACCACATATATGTTCTTGTAACTCTCTTACTACACATAAAACTGGTAAAAAATAAATTCATTCAATTTTATTGAATGAAAATATGGAGTTGTATGTGTTTTATGTGTTTTTCAGGAGCCAGCATATCTCCGAGCTAAAAAGAAAAGAACGAACCTTCCCAATAACACTGAACGTGATTGGAGATGTCACATTGAATCGGAGTCGCATATTTCTGTGACGCGTTCCTATTAGATGGCGGGCGCACCCTCCTGAGCGCGGCGATTCGCCTCGGGACACCATCGGCGTATATGCTTCAGTTAGTTTGTGAGTGGGTGATAAGTTGCTCGTGAATGAAGTCATCAGTGGTGAATGAGCAGCGCTGCCTAAACTCTCCATCACGCAGATGAAGGGAGGAGACAAAAGGGAGGGAACGGCACGCGTACCTGCCTCAGGGCTAATAAATGTCTGTTGGATGCAATTTCTGTCGCTGTGTTGAACACACTCAGCCGTCTGGCAATGATCCTTCCCCTTACAGGAGTAACGTGTGGTGGGTTGCGTGTGTTTTATAAACGGTATGAAGCATGCATGTTTTATAAGCAGTATATATACTGTGCATGTGAGGTATGTATGTTTTATATGAAGTATATATACTATGCATGTGAGGTAGTGTATGTATGTTTTATATGCAGTATATATACTGTGCATGTGAGGTATGTATGTTTTATATGCAGTATATATACTGTGCATGTGAGGTATGTATGTTTATATGCAGTATATATACTGTGCATGTGAGGTATGTATGTTTATATGCAGTATATATACACTGTAGTACATGGGAGGTATGTATGTTTTCTATGCAGTATATACACTGTATTACATGGGAGGTATGTATGTTTTATATGCAGTATATACACTGTATTACATGGGAGGTATGCATGTTTTATATGCAGTATATACACTGTATTACATGGGAGGTATGCATGTTTTATATGCAGTATATATGCATAGCAAATGTGAAGTATGCATGTTTTATAAACAGTATGCATAGGAAATATATGTGTTTTCTATGCAGTAAATATACTGTACATGTGTGGTATGTAGGTTTTATATGCAGTATATATACTGTATACAAGTGAGGTATGCATGTAGTATATACTGTAATGTTCATGTGGGGTATGCATGTTTTATAAACGGTATATATATATGCGTATGAGCTATGCATTTCTAGGATAGTATAGTGGCTGGGTATAGGGTTCAAAAGGTACTGGGCCCGATGCCCCTATGTCCACATTCCACCTATAGGCATCGTTGAGCAAGATAACTAACACTACCTGCTCCTTAACGACATGCATCTCAATTCACTTTAAGTTGCTTTGGATGAAAGTGCCGAATTGTAGATGTTGAATGGTAATGTCGGTTTCATTTACACATTTATGGAAGTTGGTAAGTCATTTCTAGCTCCTATTCCAACTACTAACTGGTCTGCCTGCTAAACAGATGAAGAACAGAAAGCATACACAGCAATGCAGAAACACAATTTCCTTGTCTGTATTTGGAAACATGAAGCGTCCCTATAGAGTGCGCAGCCATTTCAAAAGCACATTTACTGTATTATGATGATTTTCAAAAGGATGGTTATTAAGTTTCCTAATCCAGTAGGCCTAAATGTCATTAAAGTTGTATTGCATACAGTCCTCTCGCTGGGACCTGACACAATAATGAATTTCATAAGTGGGAAATCAAATTCCATGAAAGATAAACTCCTTGAACCTGCACACAGCTGGCAGCGGTTAAAAGCTACTTTTTAGCAAACAATTCACAAGCGACTGTGAATTTAGTAACTGGCAATGTTTTTTTTACATAAAAATATAAACACACACACACACACACACACACACACAATGAATCCATGTCAGATGGTGCAATCCAACAATGTCAATGTCATGTAAACTTGTAAATATGACTCAACAGAAGTTGAGATGGAAATGGATTTTCAACTCATGGATTGGGAAGGGGGTGGGGGGGGGTGGGGGGGGGGGGGGGGGGGGCTATCAAAGCTAAGCCCAAGGTCTGACCTGTAACGTTTCTGCCCCTCTCCCCCCTTCCCTCACCCGCCCAGGGTAAGGGAGGGCTGCTGGGCGGGGCAGGGAATTTGGGCGGGGCTAGTAGGGGCGGTTGGCGTCCTTGGGCCTCTTCAGCTGCACCTTGAGTCTCTTCATGCCGATCTGGAAGCCGTTCATGGACTGGATGGCGGCCTGCGCACTTCCTGGGTTGTCGAAGCTCACAAACCCTGGAGGGGGAAGGAGAGCAAATAGATGTGGTTAGATAATATGAAAACATCTGTTAAAACAATTAAGTGAGTAATACAATTACAGGCAACATAGGATGTGTCACAAACGTGGTCACAAATAGGAATTATAAAGTATTTCTTTGATAAAGAATCGAAAACACAAAATATTACAACAAGACTATTGATCGATTAATAATATTACAAAATATTATTATTTCAAAATAATATTATAAAAGGCCTTTTATGTGGTAACATTCCTTCAAAACAAGACACAAACATCAAGACATTTCTAACACAATGGCGGAAACTCCAGCAGCTTTCATGACACAGATACCCATTCCTCTGGGCCCCCCCAGCTTTTAACAAAAACCTGTATGATTCATTCATGCTCAGATTCAGGTAAATTAGCTGCGGTAAAGAAGGTTATTAGTCATAGAGGAAGAAGGAGAATAATACGAAGATAAAAAGAGGAGAAGAAAAAGAGTAAATAATCTCTTAGTTTTATTTGTTTTTACCCACCAAAGCATTTACTTTGGTTTGTCGCCCGATCCACAAACACTTTGGAGGAGATGACATTACCGAAAGGAAGGAACATCTGCATCAGCTCTCCATCCCCAAACTCCTGGGGAAGGTGGTAGATGAACAGATTGCAGCCTTCCGGCCCTGACACACAGAGGAAGACACAACACGGAGAGAGAGGGAGAGCGACACAGAGAGAGACAGAGAGAGAGAGAGAATTGCAGAGGGTTAGTAGTTGTAGCGAGGAGAGTGGGGAAGAAAAGGAGATGGCCATGAGATGACGTGAAGAATGAGAGTACAAAGGAAATTTATATATTAGAAACTAGAAGCCAAAACACAGAGGATAAAAAGAAAAGATAGGAGAGGACACGCCTGATTTAAAAAAGATCTCAAAGATGTGATAATTAGAGGATGGAGGAAACAGCATACATACAATAAACTTTACTGTTACGTAGATTATGAATTACAATTGTTAGTAAGTGGAAATTAGGAACTAGTTCCAATATATCTTTGACAACATTAATTGGGTTTTAATTTTCAAAAGGGGTGAACGGTGAATTTCTTCCATTACGCTCACTGAAGGCAGGGGAATAGTCAAAACAAGCAGCAAGCAGAGAGCTCAACGTCAGTGAAATTATTTATTCTCCAGTTGTGTCCTGTGTGACCACAAGGGGGCAGTAACACCCCAAGCACAGACCCTGCCAAATGGGGGTCACTGAGTTCCTTTCAGCATAACTGGAGTTGGTCTCCACAGTTTTTTATGAAACACTCTGGAGATGCCTATACAAAGTGTTGATAAGAGTGCAAAATACAAGCTGATTTATTTGCTTCTTCATTTCATTCTTTCACTCTCGGAGTAGTTTGTAAAACGCCAACACCAAAATGGATTGCTCAGCTTTATTCCACTATTTGCCCTCAGCCAATAGGAGGAGACATCATACAATCACGCTGGGGTAAAAGGATACATTTAAACTTAAACTTTATCAAGTGTCATCTATTCTGTCATGAGCCAGCCTATGATTAGAACACATCTGTTAGTATCTACCACTACTGTGTCTGTGTGTGTGTGTGTGTGTGCATCTCTGTGTGTGTTTGTGTGCATGGGCATGTATCTGTGTGTGTGTGTATGTGTTTGTATAGGGATGTGTTTTTGTGGATCTGTGTATGTGTGTGTGCACATGCATATATGTGGGTATCTTTGTGTGTGTGTGCTAATGTGTGTGTATGTGTGTGTGTGTGTGTGTGTGTGTGTGTGTGTGTATGTGTGCGCATAGGTATGGATATTTGTGGATCTGTGTGTGTGTGCGTATAGCGATTTATGTTTGTGGCTCTATGTGTGTATGTGTGTGTGTGTATGTGTTTTTCGGTGTGTGTGTATGTGTGTGTGCGTGCGTGCGTGCCTGTATGTGTGTGTGTGTGTATGGGTTTTTCGGTGTGTGAGTATGTGTGTGTGCGTGCGTGCGTGTGTGCCTGTGTGGGTGTGTGGGTGTGTGCATACGTGTGTTTGCGTGTGTGTTTGTGTTTGAGTGGGTACCTTCTCTCTGCTGCTGGGGGATGATGGGTGTTGGCTGGGGGAAGGCCTGGCTGATCTGACCGTATGCAGCGGGATAGGCTGCTGAGACACACACATACACACAGAGATCAGATAACACTCTTGGCTACGGAACACACACACACACACACACACACATGTTTACTGCACACAGATACACCAGGCAATCGATCAGATAAGACGAACAATAGAGTTTGCATATTACACACACAGACAAACCCACACACACACACACACACACACACACACACATACACTCAATGCTCCCGGGAGAGATTGACGGACAGACCTGCATACTGCTGGACTCCTGTGTAAGCCTGCTGAAGAGGATCAGCTGCAGTGGGACTCTGAGCTGCAGAGAGAGAGAGAGAGAGAGAGAGAGAGAGAGAGAGAGAGAGAGAGAGAGAGAGAGAGAGAGAGAGAGAGAGAGAGAGAGAGAGAGAGAGAGAGAGAGAGAGAGAGAGAGAGAGAGAGAGAGAGAGAGAGAGAGAGAGAGAAGAGAGAGAGAGAGAGAAGAGAAAGAGAAAGAGAGTCAGAATCAGAATCAAAAAGTGTGCAAGGCCAACAGAGAGAAAGATGGTGTTGGGGGAGGATATGGATGGAGGGACACATGGGGTGGGAGAGGGATAGAGCGATACATAATGGGAGAGGGAGAGGAGGGACACGGGATAAGGGAGGGGGGAGAGAGGCAATAAAAAGAGGAATAGACAGGAGGAGAAAGCAGGACGGTTAGCGAACAACACAACGCTGTGTCAACTGGCCGGCTGTCAGAGAACTGCAGGGACACAATCCTCCCTCTCTCCCTCTATATCTCCCTCTTTCTCTCCCTCCCTCTCTCCCTCCCTTTCTCCCTCCCTCATTTCTCCCTCCATCTCTCCCACCATCTCTCCCTCCCTCTCTTCCTCTATTTCTCCCTCCATCTCTCCCTCTCTCTCTATCTTCCTCCATCTCAAGATTCAAGATTCAAAGGGTTTCATTGGCATGGATAACTAAATTAATTAGTTGAATTGCCAAAGCACAGAAAGTAAAATAAGATACATTATTGGATACAAAATAATAATTATGAAAATATCAATACAAATGTTTTATTAAATTGCCAAAAATACAATATAATACAAATGTAAACGTACCTATACAGTGAAAAGTAGACTACAATATTATATAGTGAGGTAATGGTAGGGATAGGGTTGAGTTAATCAAACTGTTACCTGGGATGGGTCATAGTATTACTTTCTGTCTTTACCCATCTCCGTAAACATTATTAACAGTATGACACTATACATTGATGGCTTATTTATACATGCATACATGTCTAGTGACATCTCTCTAGTGATCTATTCTCTCTATTTCTCTCTCTCTCCCACTCTTTCATCTTCTCGCTCTATCAACCTCCCTCTATCTTTACCCTTCTACCCCTCTATCATTCTGTCCTTCACTCTTTCTCTCTTTCTCCCGCTCTCTCTCCATATTATCTCTCCATCTCCCTCTCTATCCCCTCACTCTCTTCCACCTCTCTCTCCATCTCCCTCTATATCCCTTCACTCTCATCCATCCTCTAACTCTCTCTCTCTCTCTATTCTACTATTTGTCAGTACATGCTGTTATTTTGTGAAGCTCACCCTTAAGCGTATTCTAACTAGTAGTGTGCTAGTGATCAAAGTATAAAGATGCAAATACTACCTCAACAAGGATTGAGAATGGACCACCTGTACTGGGGCTACCCATATTTTTCTATCTTTTTTCGACTTCACTTTAACCTTTTGTACGATAGTTGTAAATGTGCAACATTAAAAACAGCCCATGACTCATACTTCATGGAGAATAACAGTCATGGCTTGTGTGCGTGCGCGTGTGTGTGTGTGTGTGTGTGTGTGTATTTGCTTGCTGGTATGCATGGAGTAGGCATAGTCCTAGCAATATTCCCTACAATCATTCTGCAAACGTGCAGCATTGAGTCATCACAGAGAACAGAAAAACAAAACATTACAGATACGCACATCCTGCATCCACATGAACACGCACATACACACAGACACACACACACACACACACACACACCGAGCAAAGAACACGCATGATACAAAAGCTCTGGCGACAGCATGAGGAGGACAAACAGCGACAGAGCGGAGGAACACGCACACAAACACACACACATGCGTGAGGATGAGGAGAGGGTGTGTGAGGGAACAAGCCATATACCTTCAGAGAGAGAGGAGAGGAAGCAGCCCCCTTGGACACCAAAACAGCTCCTGGGAGCCACGGCCAGGCCGTTTTTCTCTGACTCCTCCCTAAAGACCACCTCCTGCAACACTGGGGACACAGAGGAGGAGGAAGAGGAGGAGGAGGAGGAGGAGGAGGAGGAGGAGGAGGAGAGAAAACACATATTTTTGTCAACATGTGCTGTATTGGAACCATACTACAGACCCAGACTGAAAGGGTGGTTGTGTTGCATGAGAGGAATTGATGACACTTATTGACAGCAACGTATTTGATTTCATGGAACATGATCATGGGAAGACGCACAGGCAGCATTTACTAAGGATATTTAGAGAACAATGGGTGGAGATTATTCTTATCTATGTATGTTCAGATTGTGGGCAGTAGCATCAAAGGATTTTAGGACTGATATTCACCTAACAAAGGTGAGGGGAGTGAGCATGTGGAGACTGTTATGGCAAGAGGACAAGTTAATTTGCTATACACTATGAGGGGAAGTCCAAATGCAAGACAACTAAAGAATCTACACAATAAAGATTCAGGAGATTGGCATTGACGCAGTTTCAGACTTTGTGGCTACAGTGAACACCTTTCAGTGGGAGAGATTAAGAGAGCTTTCTCAAGGTGAAAGGAGATTTAAATGAACTAGTAGTAAAGTAAAGAAGGTTATATCATTTGTAATAATATTATTTTGATACTTTTTTTTCCACAACAGGAACGCACTCTCTCTCTCCCTCTCTCTTTCTCTTTCCCTCTTTCTCTCTCAGGTTCAGGTGGATCCCTCACTCCTAGGCCCTTCCTCCCATGACCAAGTGTCACGGTTAACTCTCTCGTCTCCTATCCAGCTAGTCCCAGCATGCCACAACTCCCATTGTTATTGGTTATACCAGAGAGCATCACCCAATGACCCCCATCCTCCTCCTATAGCTTCCCTTCGACTGCTCCTCTCTCTCTCTCTCTCTCTCTCTGTGATACACCATTAGAGAAATATTCTTTGACAATATTCTTTACAGTAATGTCCAAAGCGCTTATGGGCCCGAGCTCCAACTTAGTGGATAATAATGGATATGTGCACCCCTCTTGTGACCCGATGCCCAGTGTCAACCCCTCAGGCTGGGGCGCTTCCTTGATCTCGTAAGTCTGGGCTTGAAATGAAAGGTGACCAGGCGTTTGCCATCAGGACCCCTATAGGATTTGGCCGTGAGGGGCTTGATGAGATGGGAATAGCTAGCCAACTCTGTGGCTCTCTTGAGTCACGATGGAGAATTAGTTTTTAGACATGGATCTATATGGATTCTATTTGTTTTATTCCTTTTTTTATTAACTTTTTGTACATCGTTTTTTCTTATCGTATATGTTTGTTGAATGTATGCATATTTTATTTATTCAACATTTGTGTGTTCATTTATTATTTCTACAATATAATATACTATAGTCTGTACTTTGCTTCAGTTTAGTTTGTCAGAACCCTTTATAAACAATGTTTATTGAGGTAGTTCAATGTTACCCTTAATGACAACATCATACAGACAGAAGTGTGTGTGTGTGTGTGTGTGTGTGTGTGTGTTTGTGTGTTGATGGAGCATTCCTGCGTTAGTCCCTCCTACCGGGATAAGGGTGAATCCCATTGGTGAAGACAGCCTCGGCAGGGGGCTGCCCATTGGCCTGCTGCTGTGCCAGTCCAGTGAAGCCGTTCACGCTGATGGGGGAGGGGATGCTGGTCACTGTGGGGGCACTGATACCAGGCGGGGTACTACCTCCTGTTGGTACACACACACACACACACACACACACACACACACACACACACGCATACAGACGCACAGAACATAATCAGACAAGGGGATCACTGTGAGTTTACAAGAAAGGTTTTGCCATTCTGCAGGCACTACAGCGATGGTTTTAAATGTCAGAGGGGCTGCACCAATGGAGCAGGGAGGGGGCTAAATGTCAGGCCAGTATATGGTTCCTGCATTATCTTCACAGTGACACGTTAAGCATTACAAGCCTCTTTTAGACATCTCACATGGAGAACCGGGAATTGTTTCTGACATTGAAATAGGGAGAGGGAGAGCTAAAATCGCACAGCATTCATCATTCATGAGGCATGCTACGATGATTTGTTGGTCACTCGCGTTGTCCCTGTCCGTCCGTCATCTAACTCTGATCAACAACAGCAAAAATCTGTTGGTTTACTCCCCCCTCCCCTCACGCCCCCCAGCCCATCTATCTCCTCCTGACCTCCGATTCTCTCCACTAGCCCATGCTGTGACCTGTGACCCCTCCTCCACTCCTCCTCCTCTCCCCTGCACAGCTGTTACCTGACGTGGGGGTCATGGGTCCCCCAGGGATGCCGTTGATGGTGGCCATGTGCTGCATCTGGGCGGCTGCGAAGGCCGCCATGGGGCTGAGGTAGCCGCCCTGGCCCACGGACGCCATCAACGCTGCCTGCTGCTGCACCTGCGTGGGGATAAGGGGGGGGGGGGGGGGGGAGTGTGAGGAAGGCAAATGAAATGACATTGATGGAGGAAAGTGATGGAGGAGAAGGGGAGAGAGATGGGAGAGAATCCTTTAAAACCAAATCAAAAGCTGCTTCATCAACCACCACCGCCTGCGTAATTTTGCACTTATATGTTCGTCATCTCCTGGCGTCGGCTTAGCGGGACGGGGAGTGGTGATTGGCTGAGGGGTGTCTCTTCATTATCTTCATAAACATTCCCGGTTAACGTGCTCTAGTGGCGTCGATGCACTCGTGGTGCTCCTTAATTGAGATCTTTCTGAGTACATGAATAAATAAGCAGGCAGGACAGAGGCGTTTTGCCTGGGCGCCTTGCCTGGGCATAGGCTCCATACGCTCCGAACTGCAGAGCCATGGGGTTGAAGATGCCCATCTGACCGGCCATCTGCTGCATGCGGCGAATGGTGCGTTCCTTATCCGTGTCTGCGAACTTCACCACCAGACTGGACGAAGCCCCCTGCACAACCACACACACACACACACACACACACACACACAAACAAACATTAGGTATTGGGAAAGAAAAAGGGAATATAACAAATTTACACTTGCTGCTATGCTGACACACACACACACACACACACACACACTGTACTCACGGGCATGGTCTGGCTGCCGTGTAGTGCACTGATGGCTGACTGAGCTTCAGCATGGGACGAGTATTTTACAAACGCACAGCCTGAGACAAGATAAAAGGAGAGAGGAGGAGAGAGGAGAGGAGAACAAGTTAGAATAGAATCAAAACCCAAGTGACTTCCTTCTCAAAGACGTGTTTGAAGCAAACAAACTGATTGCAGTGTCATTGCAAAACATTGCCACTCCCATTTGGTGTGTGTGTGTGTGTGTGTGTGTGTGTGTGTTCTGTCTGTGAGCTTGTCCTAGTTCACAGAGTGCACCGCTGCCACAAGACATTTAGTGAACCCAAGTGCTCTCTTTGTGCTGAGAAAGAGTGTTACATCATCATCATCATCATCAACATCATCAACATCATCTTCATCATCGACGGTCGCCCTGACAACACACTGACGCATCTGACACTCAGTTTGGTTATCTTCTGATAGCGGATAAAAAAAATGCCCAAATTGCTAGAATTGGTGTCACTTTTTATTGACGTAAGCCCCTGTTGATGAATGTGAATGATCAAGCCCCGCCCCCCCACCCCCCCAGTAATTATTGAGCCCAGTCCCACTTAGCCGCGCAAAGCTGCCTGATGAAGCTCCATTAATGCAGCTTCACAGAGGACCGGGAACGATCAAGCGCACTGTAATCATCAGGCTTAGCTATCACGCGGCTCTCATTGATTGGCTGTTAAGCCCGCTGATGAACTTTAGCGCCGGTAACATGTGTATGTGTGTGTGTGTACCAGCAGCACTCTGACAGTTGTTTTGAAAAGGACAACTTTTCCACCCAAAACAAACCCCCCTGACTTGATAAGATGTTGGTTAAGAAGTTGCGGACGGAGTTGACAGTGGCTTAGATGCGGACGGTTTTGTATAAAAAGTCTCTCTCTCTCTCTCTCCCCCTCTTTCTCTCTCTATCTCTCGCTCTTCCTCTCTTTACTTCTCTATCCCCCTTCTTAGCACCACGGACAGTGTTGATGAATAGCTTTGCACAAAATGAAAATTCTGCTCACCCCTCCCCCACTTACAAACTCTATAAAAAAAAGCAGAGCCATGCAAGTTGACTCCGGAGGTTAATGGAGTTCATTCGTAAAGAGAGAACGCTTCGTCTGTTCAATGGAGGAAAAAAAAGAGGCTTTCAACTGTTACAATTTCCAATCGTATAAACTCTTACGTAACCCGTTCGTCGGTTTGATGGAGACAGCGGGCGTGTGGAGGTGAACTTATTCATAAAAAACTGAAAAAAGCTTCCTAGTCTATTGAATATGTTATAAAGCAAACTGTAAGAAGGCCTGACCTTTGCTGTTTCCGTCAGGACCTCTGAGGATGGTGCACTCCTCGATGCCGCCGAAGGCCTCGAAGAGACGCCGCACATCGTCCTCCGACTGCTGCTTGTTGAGCATGCCCACAAATAGCTTTCTGTCTTCTATATAAAAAATGTGAAAAACAAGACAAAACTGGGTCACAAACTCGCCCCCCTCCCACTCTCAACCTCACGCTTTCTGTAACGTTTTTTGGTTCATTCAACCACGCAAGAAATGTCATATACGTCTCGTCTCGATATACATGCCACTAACAGCGCAACCCGTGTGACACCGTGTGTGTGTGTGTGTGTGTGTCTGTGTGTGTGTGTGTATGTAGACTCTCGCAGACGCTAGCCGGTGCTCGAGCTAGCATCACGACCAGCCCTTGTCGCTGACAAAGCATGTAGCGCCACGCTGTGATTGAATGAGTAATGGTTCAATTGGTAGAAGAAGGAAAACCCCAGGCAAAAAGGGTGTGTGGGGGATGGGGGGGGGGGGGGGGGGGGGGGGTGCGCGTTGGTGTGTAGCAGTATCTGATGGTCTCCTGGTGGTGGAGTGGGGTGTATTATTATGTATCATGTGTGGTGTGTTATGTATTATTTGTTATGTGTGTGCTCTATGTGTGGTAATGGATGTAATGGATGTATGCTTGGGAAATTAATGAACCTTGATGTGTTGGCCGGGTGGTGAGGCTCTGCACAGGACTGTAACACTGTGTGCATGTGTTTGTGTATATATATTTATATGTGTATGTGTGTGTGTGTGTGTTTGGGCTTTGCATGTGCACGCCTGGGGTGTACTCCCTGCTGTGTATGGCTGACAGGGTGTCCTTGCCGAGTCAACAAGACTAATCTGCACTCTGGCCTTGCACTTTAGGTTGGGGGGGTGGGGGGGTGGTGGTGATTGGGTGTTTACAGGAGTGGGTCGCACACCAGGTGTGAAGGAAGCACACTCTCTTGCATGCACACTTGCATGTGTACCTGGATGCACCTAAACACACACACACACACACACACACGCACGCACGCACCTGCCCACTCACGCACGCACACACACACACACACACACACACACACACACACACACACACACACACACACACAAAAGCTAACCCTAACCTTTATATTCTTTAATGCACACCCATACAGCACAGGTGCAAAACCAGACAACACACACATATTTCCACACAAATACCGCATTGGTGTCCAACGCCTTTATAGTTCCCCAGAGAGGGCACCAATAAACATTACATCTCTCTTCAGGAAAGGAGTCTTTACACAGAGCTCACACAATACTTACTAACATGTTTAGCCTGAGATCAATTCACTTTGCACTTTAAAAGCCTGTAGTCTCATAGGCTTCAGTAGTGCAGCCTGCAGTGTGCGGGTGTGCACTATGTACACACACACACACACACACACACATTCACGCGCACGCACACACACGCACACACACCACTTTCACTTACACTTAACTACATTTGAACTACATAATTCTGTGTAACAGTTAGAAAGATCGCATACGCACCTTAATATATGCTAAAACACTAAAATTATTATCTATGTATTCAAACTATGCTGATTCACCTGTGGTAAAATAATCTGGAAACCAAGATGTCTGATTTTATATTCATGGTGAAGGAGGGCGAAGGGAAAATGAGGGAGCAGGATGGGAAAGGAGGGAGACGGAGGGAGAATTAGTGAGGAAATTATGAGAAGCAGGAGAAGTAGTGAGAAGGCATAGAAGGAGAGAGAAAGAGGTTAGAAGAAGGAGAAGGAGGAGAAGCATGAAGGAAAAGGACATCAGTGACGGCTGTAGGACAGAAGTGAATTCGTAAAATATGGGGTGTAGAGGAGGAAGGAAAAAGGGCAGAAGTGGGAGAAATTGAGACAGGAATAGAGAGAGGGAGAGAGAGACAGAGAGAGACAGAGGATAAAAGAGTAAGAAAGAGAGAGAGTTCTGGAAGTTCTGTATTAGCTTCTCTCTCTCTCTCCCTCCCTCTCTCTCTTCACACAGAAAGGTTTTCTCCCCACCTCCATCAATCATACTTAGAGGATGACCAAACTAAACGGAGAGAGAGAAGCCATGCGATCACTCCTGTTCCGTCTTCCTCTCCTGCTCCTTTTTTCCCCTCTTCTTTTTCATTTGCAGCCAAACACTGCAACAACCCAGTCCATCCGCAACCTTCAACCTCGCTCCCATGCTCTATTTCCCTTCTTTCTCCCTCCCACCCTCTCTCTCTCCCTCCCTCCCTCCCTCCCTCCTATCCCTCTTCCCTCTCCCTATTTCAACCAGACTGTAAGAATCACCCTGGCTCGGTCCATGTCGTATCGACAATTGAAAGGTTTCAAGGACTTAAAGCCCAAAAGAAGTCAAACACCATCCATCCTTCTCCTCTTGTACAATCTATCGATCCACGTCTGGGCCTGCGGTCACTATAAGTCTAGACAGAAAATGGGCTTGAAGATGTCTTAGCTGTCAGCAGGGTGTTTGTATACATGGCAGCACCAACACAGACAGAAATAGAACAAACAACACACGCGCACACACACACACAGAAACACACACAGCATACATGTGCGCACACACACAGATAGAAACACACACACACACACACACAGTTCATCGATTGATTAAGCTTACATTTCACAAGCTTACATTTGTCAACTAAAATCCAGTTTGTGGCTGGTGACAGAGCAGCTGGATGTGACGAAGGTAATTGACCATAATTTGCCCTAAAGCATGACACAACTTATGACAGTGTGTGTGTGTGTATCTGTGTGTGTGTGTGTGTGTGTGTGTGTGTGGCTGAATGGGGGTTGGGCTTACATGAACCTAATGCATTTGCATGCTTGTGCATAGAGAGTATGATGAAACTCCTCGAAAGAAGCTGGAGGCAAGGCCAGCCACGGTGCCACAGGAGACTGGCGTTTACATAATGCGTTGTGAACAGTAGAGGGAGGGTCGGGGTGGGCTGGGGGGGAGAGGGGGGGGGGGGGGGGTTGGGGGCTGGGGACGTGGGTCTGGCCTGCCTGTCAGCCTGTGTTGAGGTACGCAGCCCTGTCTCATGCATCCATCTAATGGAGAGGCTGATTCACATGGGCATCAATGCTTGTAGCAGTAGAAGGAAGGGAAGGGGGATGGATGGAAATAAGGGAGGATGGGAGGGAAGGAAGGAGAGAATTAAGGGAAGGGGAGGATAAGGACTGAGTAAAGCAGAAAATAACGGATGAAGGAAGGAAGAGACAAAGGAAGGAAGGAGGGGAAGAAGAACAAAAGGAGGGGAGGAAGGAAGGAAGAAAAGGATGGTGTGTGTGTGTGTGTCTGTGTGTGTGTGGAGTGTGTGTGTGTGTGTGGGGGACATACCTCCTCGACTCTCACTGTCTGCTGGCTTCACTTGGATAGGTCTGTTCATCTGTGAAATGAAGAGAGAGAGAGAGAGAGAAACACGCACGCACATACACACACACACACACACACACACACACACACACACACACACAGAGGAGAGAACACAACAGACAGAAGATTAGTCATCTACTCAAGGCTACTCAAAGAAAAATAATTAAAATAAACTTCCTAGACGCACGAAGCAAGACGTTTGTATTAGTGGATGCGTTGAAAATCTCAAAAGCTGTAGCATTTATAGCCATCGGGGGAATAGCGGGTTGGAAGTATATGAAGGAGGGGGGGGGGGCGTTTTTGATCCGAGATGAAAGAGGAGAGTGCAGATGGATAGAGGGATGATGAGTGGGAAGAGTGGAAAGAGAGAGGGAGGGATGGAGAGAGGGAGATGAGAGGTAGCACTTGGCCAAAAGCATGTCCTTTCTATCTCTCTCGCTCTCTCTCTCTCTCTCTCTCTCTCACGCTCTCTTTCTCTTTCTCTCTCTGTCTCTCTCTCTGTCTGTACTCGGCACCTGTCCCATTTATGTTTCGTACTTGTGGTGTGTCCATAAACACATAAATTAAAACGGAGCATATAAAATCTCTAATCATAAAAACAATACTGCAAAACCAAAGTCCAGTGGATGTGCAGTTTGTGTAGCGTGAAGCCTGTGTGAATCGTCAAATTGTCCACAAACACGTAGCTCTTTCTCTCCCTGACCACGACCACCATGAGACCTAACCACATTGTAGCCCCGCATTCATTTCACCTACCCGCCCCCTCCCTGCTAAACGCTTACCACCAATCAATTTTTAATAATGCCAATTGCCACGCTGCCGGGGGGGCTGTGTTTGTGTGTGTGAGTGCGCATGCATACGTGCGTTAGGGTGTGTTTATGTGTGTATAGTTGTGTGCGTGCGGTGTTTGTGTATCTATATGAATAAGCATGTATGTGGTGAGTGTGTGCATGCATAGGCATGTGTGTGTTTGTGTGTCTAAGTGTGCATGCGCATGTGTGTTTGCGTGTGTGTGTGTAACATGGGGAGGTGGGTGATAAAAATAAATTTGAAAAAAAGGTAGAATCCCAAAAATGGCGTGTAGTGCGACAAAAAATGGAAGCGTGTCCGTGTTTCCTGCCAATCAGTCATTGGTTTAGCATTAGCATAGCATCTATGTTACTGATACATAGTGACCAACATACGCCTGTATCGCCACACTGTGAAGGATGCATTGTTGAAAGCCTATACGCAGAAGACACAAGATGTCCCCTTTACAGATAAATCAGGTTCATAACCAGCGACGGAAAAATAATCACTGGCTCTTTAAATGATCCCTCAGCCCATCGCGGCATCCAATGTGCGCTCTGTTGTTGCTACTGCTAAACCCTGTCACGTTCCAGCACACTGATTTAAAGTGCACATGCCCCTGGCCCTCACACACACACACACACACACACACACACACACACACACACACACACATACACAAGCCCATGTGCACATGCAAGCTTATACCTCCCTTTGATGGGCAGCGGAGGGCCGCTAATGTTTTTAATGTTTTCTGATGCATTATTTATCTGGCTGGCTGTTGATAGTCGTGAGCTGGGGAGTTGGAGGGGCCCTGGGTGGTGCTAAAATGGGGGAATGGAATGAAGGAGTTCAGGAAATCAGTAAAAAGAAAGAAAAAAAAGAAAAGAACTTAGTCTATACATAAATATATAAATATATATTATCGTGTTTAATATATGGAATTTAGAATAGTAAAGTTTATTTAATATATATATATATATATATATATATATATACTGAGATGTAGAAGTTAAACTGTAGGGTGAACATCACAGAAAGGAGGCTGGAGGAAGCTAATTCGTGAGGTGAAGAAAAAGGGCAAAAAAGCACACAGGTGCTGAGAGTATGACATGTTGAAAAGGTTAACAAAAAAAAGGAAAGGTGCAAAAGAGGGAAGAGAGGGAAAAGGGAGAGGGAGATAAATAAATGGAGAGATAGGTGAGTGAAGAGTCATAGATGGTTGTAGAGAGATAGATGGTGATACGGAGAGGGAGTGAGCGAGGAGAGAGATGGATGGAGATACAGAGAAGAGAGAGGGAGAGAGAGAAAGAGGGAAGGGGGGTGGAGAGAGAGTGACAGTGAGATGAGGACATGGATCACAGGCTGGGACAAGGTCAGCGCGGTGCTCCCAGGGGCCTCATAAGCCTGCATACATATGAGAGCGATCAGCCTGATCCATACAAATGGTGTGGCCTCAATATGACCTAATTGTGTTCCCCCTGCGCTGATTTAATATGCCGAGGCTGCTGTTAACCAGCACAGCATACGCCCCTGAGTTCCTGAGGTGTCATCTGTAATTTCAGTTTGTGGTACTGTTTGTTCTAATGTCGTAGGTTAGACATTGTCACGCTATACGCTGTGAGCGACGTTTACTAACTGATTGTGATAAAACAATTTATATTAAATGTATATTAAATAGTAAATAGTAGAGTATAAATCTTTGATTTTTGGGGAGAACGTTCACGTTGATGCCGAAATGATTGCCATTTGATAAAGTGACTTTATTGGTCAATCAGTCAAGTCAACTCCAGAAATACACCCCCACACCTCCTCCTCTGTCTGCAAATCAACCACCCACTGCTCTCAGCGCTTGCTTCAACAGAAAGGCTGAGATGTCTCCCAATAAACCATTTGCAGGGCAATTAAAACTATTGTTAACCTGTGCAAACATTGCTTCTGTGGCCGGGCGAAAGCAGAGCAGGGTTTCACGGTTTCTGTACTGGTGGTGGCTTCCATTACTCTAAACCCATAAACCGCCTCAAGGTCGGCTTTATCCTCCCACTCGTAATGGGGGAAAGTTAGCACCAGTCTACTGGACAACTGATCCCAGTGCAGTAGTTAAAAGTGGCCGCAGACTGGCTCAGATAGCTCCCCTGAGGATGAGCTGCAGTGGCGCCAGGTGGTGGCAGGTGGCAGCATTGAGCAGCTGAACCCAGGCAGGTTAATACTACTGATAGTGTTGAGAAGCAGCAGCAGCAGCAGCAAAAGCACTTTCTAGTCAGCACAGAATAACACGGATCTTATCCACCACAGAAAGACACACACACACACACACACACACACACACACACACACACACACACACACACACACACACACACACACACACACACACACACACACACACATACTGGTATATGTGCACATGCAAATGCAGGTATGAATGTATGTTCACACATACACACACACACACACACACACACACACACACACACACACACGCACATGCACATGCTAGCACTAACACGCAACCATGCACACACACACATTTAGATGCACACATACACACAACCGGACACACACACACATACACACACCCATACACACACAGACACATTCACACACACAGCATATCCAAATGAATGAATAAAGAGTTGAACAAATGGTAAAGCAAACGGTGCCTGAACACGAATAATAATACTAATACGTTTCCAGTAGTGTCCTGTCTGTTTTTATTACATCATTTGGAAAGACGACATATTCTGTGAAACACAACATGCACTCACACACCCACAAACAACCTCCAGCTTAGTCCCCCTGTTGTTGAGAGTCCAGCTCAGCAGCCTTCTGTTGGGCTGGCCTTGGCACACACACACACACACACACACACACACACACACACACACACACACACACACACACACACACACAGAGCAAGACAAACACTAAGAGCTACACACGGTACACACACACACACACACACACACACACACACAAAGAGAGACGCTCTCTCAGCACTGTTGATTATGTAACTCGATGACAACGCTCTGCATCAACGCTGCAATAGATTCCTTGCTAACTAGAAGCTGAGGGAGTATACAGGACGCACGCAGCGAGTGCTGTACTAAACCGGTGAGTCATTGTTCAGAATCATTATAGCCGGGCCCCCGATACCCGGCGAGACCCACAAGATTAGCCATTAACTGTTTGAGACTATGTTTCGCTGTATTGGATTTCACCTTGAAACAAGGGAGATGTGGATGTGTGTGTGTG
Source organism: Lota lota (assembly GCA_026745465.1). NCBI lineage: Eukaryota > Metazoa > Chordata > Actinopteri > Gadiformes > Lotidae > Lota > Lota lota. Next base: position 3,364,726 of record JACYXH010000363.1, on the reverse strand, counting down.
TGTGTGGGGGGGGGGGGGAATTTAAGTCCTTGATCTCAGTTAGCGACAGATTTGCAGTTTATAGTATTGATTTGGGTGAACGACGACCGCGTTCCAAAAACAATGTTAAGGTGACAGTTGTACAGGATTTTTATCCACTGAAGTTCTCTGGTTGTGTTCCCCGTGTTTTAAAGTGAGTTACTAGGTGTGCAGAATAAAGTAGCTTGGTGGAACTGAGACAGTGCTGATACACACAACCACGTGCACGCACAGGCATGCGCTCACGCACACACACGCATGCACACATACAAATACTCATGTGGGCATGCAACAACGCACACATTCACACACACACACACACACACACACACACACACACACACACACACACACAGAGACACACACACACACACTCACACTTACGCACATTCCCCACTCCTACGCCTGCTCCCATCATTGTCTGTAAAGGAAGAGAATATTGAAAGTACGCTTTACCAAACTCAGGAGAGGAGGCAGAGTTTTCTCATTTTCACCCGAGCTGAGCGGATGGTGTTTGTGTGCATGTGTGTGTTTGTGTGTGAGAGAGAAAGAGCAAGAGAGAAAGCGACAAAGAGAGAGAGAGAGAGAGAGAGAGAGAGAGAGAGAGAGAGAGAGAGAGAGAGCGAGGGAGAGAGAGAGAGAGAGAGAGAGAGAGAGAGAGAGAGAGAGAGAGAGAGAGAGAGAGAGAGAGAGAGAGAGAGAGAGAAGCGGTGCAGACCAGGTCATTTCATTATCAGAGTGAGAAAGCACTCCTTGAAAATCTCTAAGGGAACAGCAGAAGGCTGCCTTCATAATTCTTCACTAGCACTATTGTAAAGAAAGAAAAAAACTACTTTCTATTTTCCATTGTATGGTTTTGGCAAACAAAGGCAAACCCTTTGGTTTGCCTCCATTTAATTTCTGTTTTTATTCATTTATGTATAAAGATTTGGGGCTTTGAACCTCTGTTTAAATGATGAATTTGAGTGTTTGGTGTACTTCAGCGTAATCTTACATCATCCTGCAATATATATATATATATATATATATATATATTCAATATATATATTTATACACACACACATACACACACATATTTATATGACTGCACAGCAAGATACACCTGAACTGTGATTTCCAACCCTGCAGCTCCCTGGTATCTGTCACTGATAAAACTCTCCTCTTACGATCCATCAGTGGAATGAAATAAATAAAAAAAGTCAGTAGTAACTACTAGCATTCAAGCATTTACTGAAAGACACCCGTGCGTGTGACAAAATACAGGCTTGCAAGTCCATTTAGCCCATTATTTTCTGTCTTCTGTCTGCCTTCCTTCCCAGCTCCTCCTCAGTCTTACAAGAAGAGCCATTATGAGTCTGTGCCTGGTCTGTGTCTCATGCTGCATGGTGATGGTGGAGGAGGTGGTGATGGCAGTGGTATTGATGGTGGTGGGTGCAAAGTAAATACTAAATAAAAAAAAAAGCATCCAGATGAATGATGAATTGGCACTGACTGTGCTTCTCTCTGGCAGCAGTTGAGCTGCAGTAGCAGCAACACTGGGCTGGTGAGGGTGTGGGCAGGGTGGCTGCACCATGCGTCCTACGTGCAATACGATACGGGCTCCCATTTATCAGTGTTTGTCTTGGTTTGGAACATGACAACAGAACGGTACGAGGCGCAGTGGTTGTGCTGTGTTGACAGTGGTATTTTGAGTAGAAAACCTTCTGGCATCTAGTTTGATGTTGAGCGTAATGGTCACACACATGGTGCATGTGTACACACATGGTGCACATATATACATACACACACACACACACACACACACACTCCTTCGGCTCTCACTGAGAAATGCAGCCACATTGTGAAAGTGTAGAGGTGTTCTTGTATGGATAGTCCAACCACCCATTACGCACAAGTAAACAAATACACACACAATAAAGGACCAGCCGCTTCATTACTACGGCTTTTCCTCCCCAGAATCTGCCAACAGGTAAGCAAGAAAAATTGCCCCTCTCTCTCACTCTCTCTCTGTATCTCTCTCTCATGCACTCTCTCTCTCTCTCTCTCTCTCTCTCTCTCTCTCTCTCTCTCTCTTTCTCTCTCTCTCTGCCCCCCAGCCCCTCCCATATGCCTTTGCTTGCTTTGGGATGCTGCCGTCCCAGGAGGGTAGTGAGATCACTGCATCTCCACCACTGGAACAGATAAAAGGGGAATGACACACTCACACACACACACACACACACACACACACACACACACACACACACACACACACACACACACACACACACACACACACACACACAAACAGATCACACACAAAGGAAGGCAGGCGTCTCTGTCCGACCCTGTGATCCTCTGTGGTCCCTTCATGAACATGGCGTCCGCATGTCTTACTGTCTCACTGTCTTACTGCATACTGATGCAAATATAGACCGACGGGCACACACACAGCAAACAGATGCACAGGCAGACAGACAGGAGATTAAACTTTTCTCAAAGTATTACATGTCTCTCTCTTTCTCTCTCTCCCTTTCTCTCTCTTTATCCCTCTCTCATATATATATATATATATATATATATATATATATATATATATATATATATATATATATATATATGACACACACACACACACACACACATATATGTAGTATATATATATATATATATGTGTATGTGTGTGTGTGTATGTACCGTGTGATATGCGTGTGTGATTGGGGGGGTGTTTGATATTTGATACCCGCATGATGAATGGCAGTCACTCCTCGGTAGTAAAATGTGAAATGTAAAAACGTGTACTTACCGAGCAGAAAGTGAGATTCATCACGCACGCCTACCCCTGGTCTCCCTGCTCTTTTCTAAGAGGAGTTATGAAGTGAGAACAGAACTCATTCTCTCTCACACACCTACTGTTTCATTCACCGCTCACAGCCCACGTCTTCTCTATTTGTCCTCCGGAGGTGAGCGTTTATTACACTTTTTTAAATCTCTCTGTCTCCTTGCTATTTCTCTCAATGACGTGCCGGGCGTTTCAACCGTTCGGTTTTCAACCATCAATAGTGAGGAGTTCAGGTCTTTTACTTTTGTTGAAGTTGTTCAACAACTCTTACACCGGAATAGGAACACAGATCATGAAGCAGGGAAGATAGTGAGCGATTTGTTTTTTTCCCCTTCATTTATTTTTGTAACCCAGTTCTGAGAATTGAAGTGGGCAAAGAATCAGTTACTAACAGACGCTACTCTCTAAACATTCAAACAGCAGTTTACAATTGTGCAGTCAATTAAAATACGATGAACACATGCCCACACACTTGATGCAAACACCACTTTACACTTTGTCTTCACAGCTGCACAGCTTTGACACACACACACACACACACACGACTGAGACACATACACTCTCACAAGCACACAGCACACACACACACACACACCCACCCACACACACACACACACACACACACACACACACACAAACACGGTGTGGCACCTATTTGAGTGTATTGCCACCTTAGGAGTACTCCACCAAGTGTTCTCAGAAATCCGTTCAGTGCCAGCGTCAAGAAGGAGAAATCTAGCCAAGACTACAGAGTGGAAAGCACTATCACAGTAAACACACAAACACACACACAAACACACACACAACACAACACACACCCACACACACACAGCACTGCTATTGCAGAGAAGTTCTAATGTGAGGAACAACACACACACACACACACACACACAAACACACACACTGCACCCCCCCATGCGATAGTTACATAATTAGATGTACAGCACCTTGGCAATCAACAACTCTGATGTTGCCATGGGGACCGTAGCTCCGACTATAAAAAGAAAGAATCTATATGTGGAGGCGGATAAGGGCGGAGGTGTGGAGCAGGGAACGAACGAGAGAAGGAGGAAGAAGACAGATAATAAAGAAGTGTGAGAAAATTGGTGTTAGAGAGAGGTGAAGACAATGTTATACGTGTGTGTGTGTGTGTGTGCGTGTGTGTGTGTGTGTGTGTGTTTGCGTGCGTCTGTGTGGGTGTGTGCACTGAGAACCAAGTTGTTCACGGGGAAGATATTTTTAAGTATTGGTTGTTTATGTAAGTAAGTATGAGGAGATAGATTTGTATGTTGTAGGTAATGTTTTCCTGATGAGGCATAGTTCCTCCCAAATGCAAAGCTCTATGGTCAGATAAAAAATTGTGGGGCCACTGTTCATAAATAGTCATGGGCGCATACATTTTCTTTCCGTTTTGGCCAGATATGGATCTACATGCAAGAATATTGTTTTCTTTAAATAATCCCCCATGTATTCAAACATGATATGAAAAAAATTATAAAAAAAACCCTGTATTTATTGTATGTGGGTTGTTTAAGATAGATGAGATTAGATAACAGTTGATCCTATAGGTCTAGATTCGGGACTTCAAGAAACATGACTGCAGTGCAGAGTAAAGGACAGAGAGACTTGCAGTATACTTCATAAATTCAAAAAACATTTATTGGCAAAGAAACTTATGATTTAATGCTTTAATTCTTTCTATGAATAAGTAGTACTGTACCGTGTATTTGAGTTTACTGTTTGAGTGTACCATATATATGAGTAAATTGTATATATGAGTGTACCGTATATGAGTGTACCGTATATATGTGTGTACTGTTTATATGAGTGTACTGTATATATGAGTGTACCATATGTATGCAGAATGAAAAGAGTGTAATTGAAAAT
>JACYXH010000363.1:3335000-3355000 GCA_026745465.1 Lota lota | reverse complement strand
ACTGATTAAAATTCCTTACTTAAGTAAAAGTGGAAAAGTACAGGCTCTGAAATGTACTCAAAATAGAAAAGTAAAAAGTAGCCCTCTGACATTTCTACCGGCTGTTTCTGTGCAAAGCTAACTGAACCTCACGTCATATTAATATAATTCAAAGATTGTTAAAGTTAAACCATTCTAACTTAAATAATAAATAAATAAATAAAATAAACAATATACTGAAAATAATGAACATTAACTCCCTCTCGTCTCCATCTTTTACGTAGTTTTCGTCTTGTTACGTGTCGTACGTGATATACACCGACAGATACTCCAAGGGATCGTCTTTTCTATGTGCTATTGTTCCTTCCATTTAGGTTGAAATTGGTCTTGATGTTGGGATATCAATGATGCATAGTAAAAATATAATAATTCCCCTCAAATGCATTAAAACTAAATAAACTATGCTGTTTTGAAAATGTAAGGAGTAGAAAGGACCGATATTTGTGTTAAAATGTAGGGAGTAAAAGTAGAAAGTTGTCAGAAACATAAATACATACCACCAAATAAATACCACCTCTGCAGCAGTGATGCGTTCACGTTCAAGTCTTACTGGGACAGTTATGAGTGGGACCAATTCCAGGTGCCTGTTTTTCCACATTTTCTCCCCCTGGGAAATCCCATGTGTCAGGAAAGTTGTGTTTTACATTGCATGAGCTAAAGTTAAAAGGCTTTATGTATCTCTGCAGTGGAGCATGGTCGTTATTTTCATTACCTGTCAGAAGAGGTGTTATGTCATTCTGATGACAGCCTGGCCAACATGTCAGCCTCTTTAGGCTGAGAGCATCCATCTGCGTTACTATATATCTTACTGTAATATCTCTCTGGCCGCTGGCCAAGGAAATCTAGACGTTGCTTGCTTTTCCACTGCATCTTACTGTATGTTTGCCCCAGTCCTCTGCCTCGATACTCGCATTGACTTACAACATATTGAACCCAATGAATAATTTATATGCCACAGGACAGTAGGTGTTTCCATTGGTTTTCAGCACAAATGATAATTTATGAGGACACACACGTTGCACTCGACCAACCAGGGCACTGATGTAGAAAGGAAAGGAAGAAAGGAAAAGTCCAGTCCTAAAATCATAACCTGCATGGGCTACAGGCACGAGGAACTGTGTGGATGTGAGCAGGGTCCAAAATTTAATTAGAGAATTTTGTATTTTTACCTGCCCGAGTGGGACATCCACCAGCCAAGCAATTGTTTCAATAACCTAACCCTGAATCCTTTTACTTTGAAAATGGTCAAATCCATCCCCCATTGTATGGTGGCAAGTATTAACCATGGACCCTGTATGGGAGTGTGCTGCACTGCTCTGTGGGCAAGTGGCTGGGACTGCTGGCTTGGACTGGGACTCAATGGCTGGGACCGCTGAGGCCCAAGTGACTGATTCCAGCCGATAGATTCTCCACCCGGTCGGGGTTAAGAGGTTCCCGGTGGCCCCTGGGAACCGACTGTCACAAGCAGAGAAACCCCTGCTGGGGCTACTCTATTGGGGTTTTCAGCTCCCAGGAGGTCCCCACCGCCACTTACCCGCTGAAACAAAAATCAATGGCTTAATGACCCAAAACAGGAAATGGAATGGGAAAAATAAAGTCCCTAAAACAACAAAATGTCTTTCGGCAAGAGCCATTCTGTCCTAGGTGGTTTGTGTGTATGCATTTGTGTGAAAGGGTTGTGTGTGTGTGTGTGTGTGTGTGAGTTCACCCTAGCTTAGTGGCGCAAAACACATTGATTTATTGATTGCCTGTTTCACCCCCTTGCCATCTCCCTCTCTGACTCTCTCTTTCTCTTTATTTCTCTCCCGTGCTCCCCTCATCTCTCTCTCTCTCTCTCCCATCATGCTCCCCCCTCCCGCTCTCCACCTCCCTCTCTCTCTTTTATATGGTGGCTCTGGGGATAGGAGAGTGCAGAAAGGGGTTTGAAAAGAGGTAGGGGGAGAAGGAGAGAAAGAGATGGAAATGAAATGAGAGAGTTAGAGAGACAGAGAAAGAGTGAGAGAGACAGAGAGAAAGCAAGACAGAGAGAGACAGAGTAAAAGCGCACGAGAGAGGAGGTTACTCCAACCCAGATTTGGCGCGGCAGCTCTATAACCACGGCCCCTACATCACCCAGATTTATGAAGCCAGGTCACGACCAAATCAAAACCTTGACCTATCTGCGATGATGCCGATTTATAAGCACCTTGTCGTGGAGACCCGGTGGGACTTGGCAGGCGCCTGTATTTTTTCCCTGCCTCAGTCTCCCCCTCTGTGTAGGCAGAGCTGGATTGGAGGTGCGAGAGGAGATGGAGGCAGCTGTAATTTGTGATTACTAGACAGGTTGTGGTTTGTGATACAGTACTGCCCGCCTCAGTACTACCCCCACCCCCCCTCCCCTTGTTGTGCTTGGGTAGCTGCCTTGCTCAAAGAGCCACAGCAGGACAAATTAGAGGTTGCATTTTAAAACCAGGAAACAGTTTTTTGCATGTGAACGTCTGCTTAGTCTTGTTGGCTGTGCACCGCGACCTTCATGGTTCACAGTGGTTTCGGAGACAGAGAGAGCTTGACAAATGACTACTGGAATCAGAAACCAAAATGAATACTACTTACGTTTTACTACTTATTCGTTTTCCAGCATCCTTTTGATACAAAGTGACTTACAGACACAATGTCATTTAGGAGCAGGTGGGTGTTGCTGCTGAATCCTGCTGAAGAATGAACAGGTATAAAGTACAGTTGGGAACAAACCCAGAACCTTTTCCGCTAGGAGTCCTGACCCCTAACCACCAGGCTATGCTGCACCCTGTGACATAAGTATATCTAGTGGAGAGGAATGCACAACAAGCCACACAAACAGTAAGCAAACATGTGTCTCCATTGATCCTAGTTGTTGTTCATGAATCGTACAAGCACCATTTTAGCATGATGTCCCGTCTTCAATCTCGTCCTGCAATAAATTATGAAGAGGATGAAATCTGAGCACTACCCACTGCCCCCTCCCCCCCCCCCAACACCCAGCCAACCTAAAGTCCCTCCTTTCCCCCTCCCTGCGAGATGCAGCAAAGTGGAACACTTGCTGGCATTCTGCACCCCCACCCCTCCCACACACACGCACACACACGCCCCCCTTAACACAACTACAAAGCGCACGGAGAACGAGAGGGAATCGCCTCAAAGGGAATGGAAGTCAGTGAATGTGGAAGAAGGTAATTCACCAGAAAGTGGAAAGTCAGAGCAGGAAAGGAGAGCGACAGACAGAGAGAGGGACAGAGAGTGATAGAGAGAGCGACGGTGCAAGAGAGAGAGAGAGACAGACAGACAGAGAGAGGTCATGCTAGGCCTTTCTATGACTCTCCCTCTCTTACTTTGCCACCCTGGTTGTCATGACGACTTGTTATCCTACAGGCTGGCGCTGGTTTAGCTTTTTTCCTGTGAGGCAACTGGGAGACGTTGGGAAGGAGAGTGCCATAGGGACCCCGGGCTGCTCTGTTCTTAAACACACACGGTGACGGGCAAACGCTATTATTTACCCACACGGGGGAGGGGACTGGAGTCTAATCGAAAGAAGCAGAGGAGCTTTGCATGGGAAAGGGAAAAGCTTGCCGCCTATTTCCAGGAGCCAGGGCGTAAAAATACACAGTGGCCACCTGCCACACGGAGGGGAAAGGAAACAAACGTTATTTTGGGGCATTTGTATTTTGGATGAGAGCACAGTAGAGCTGACTAGGGAACATACTGCTAGAATTAGTAGTGATTTAAGGAAGAAATATTATAACACACTAAAATTGTTTTTTTATAACATAAAAAAATCCATTATGGTCAAAGCCTTTACTCTACAGTCTTTTAACATCGTGAACTTTTCTACAACGCGTCCTACAAAGGCGCGCCGTGCGAAGACGCTGACTCAAGCTTAGTGTCTGCCTTCTCCTCCCAGGGGTTAAGAAGTCTGTCTGATTTGAGGGCTTGGCACGTTGGCACGGCAATGCCAGCCAACTTGCTTAGTTTACAAATTAGAGGACCTGATGATGTCGACAGCGGCCAAATTTGTCTAATTAAAATCACAATGGCTTGAAATGCTGCAGTGCTGGCACTGGTACGCGTGGGGACACCCAGTTCGCCCTCATTAGGATCAACACCACAAGAGAAAGGTTAATAGTATACGTCTGTGATACAAGCAAAAGTGTAAGCTCATTAAGTATGTTAAAACAGTTAAGGGACGGCATTGATTGATTAAAGAGCACAAAGCTTCCTGCTTTATCATGTATCTTTAAGGATTAAAACTGCTCAATAAAGAGAGTATCCATTAAAATAACAAATCGGTCTTAGAGTTAATGTTGTTATTATTATCTATATGGCACACAGGGATATTTAATAAGATGACCTGAATTAAAAAATACATACATTATACATAATAGCATCGCCAGTTAGTGTAGTAATTAAGTACACAACATGTACTATAAGAGTCATGCTTCTCTGCTTCTTTCAAGAATTGTCTGCTTGTCTAATTCTGCTCCCCTTTCATCAGGTTCCATCTCGGCGTTATGGGCCAAGAGTGGAAAGCGAATTAATTGCGGTGTGCTTATTTGCAGAAGGGTTCCTCCTCTGTGCCCGTGCGCTAATTACAACTGACAGCACTCTCCTTGTCAAGCTTTTTACTTTTAGGAAAATCAAAGAAGCGTGAGTGTACTTATAGCCAGCCAAGGCTGCTAAGCCCATCTGCCATTTCCTCATCATGTGTGTCTTATGGAGTCTACTAAAGTCATGGTGAGGAGACTGACGTTAGCTTACATCCCTAATTAAGCACAGCCTAATGTGGCGGTCGCAGAATGAAGTTTACTTGAACTCGTGGCCATAGTAAGAAAGTGAAACAAAACCAACTGGCAGGTGTAGCATAACTAGGGATGTTGTAATTGTACTTTGGTACACTGCTGGTTCCCAATGGACAAGAACAGCCACGAACCACTACACTGTGCTGTGCATATAGATCAAATTGAATTCCATCGATTAGTGTTAGAAACATTCACATGGAGACATGTGAATTGTGTTACATCAAATGTTGCACACAAAGGGAAGAACCTACTAACCTACATGAGATCACTCATTAAAAAAACAACACTTTAAAGCCATTTGTGTTCAGTTACACACCGGTTACCATAGGATTATCCCATCAATACTGTGCCATGCTGTATGAAGTGACATCTTTAGTGTATGTAGATCAGTATGAGATGTCTCCTCTGGTCTAAACATGCATTTGTTATGGCGCATAAGCAGCCTACAGGCAGTTATTCTCTTTCATTTGTTAAATATGTTAAATTCTGCTTTTGGATTTTGGAATTTTAATATGGACTGGAATGGTAAATATTACTTGTCATGCAAACAAACTCTCCTATTATATCAACAATATTACGTGAATGACAACACTTACATTTTGTAGGTTCGGTACAAATGTCCAATCTGGGCAATTCAAATGTTAAAATTGTAAGTGAGCAATCCCAAGGTACTGTAGGCTGTCATTATCTAAGCTATTATCCAGTGTATACTTTCCTAGCTATCAGCTTAGCCTGCTAAGTGCCATTCAATGCCATTCACTGCCATTCACTGGCATCCATGCCGAAGAGGTAAATAAAAACTACTTGATGAGACTTGAAAATCGCTCGAAGTGGATAACTCACCCTTGGGGAAAGTTTATGGACATTTACTTTTCGCTAAAATAACTTCATCTACTCCACTACAATGTACTCCAATGCCCAATATATTCTGCTCTCCAAGCTAATCAGAGTTGTTTGTTTATGTTGAATACTGTGCTACATTACCTAAAGCATATACATTCTGCTTGTGGATATATAAGTAAAGTAGGATAGATTTGATCCTACTGTTATAATTTACTAAAACATTTTAGGACTGTATGAATCCATGACGTGTTGTAAAGGTGGATGACCTTGGCTTTTACGTCTAATGGGGTGGTTGTCCACAATATTTTAATATAAATGGCAGTTAAAGGAAAACTTCGGGATTTATCAACCTGGAGCCTGTTTTCCGATAATTTTGGGTCTAAGGGAGTAATGTGGACAACGGTTTTTGAAATCTTTCTAGTTTTGAGCGAGAACGCTGTAGCCATTATCCACGGAAACGGGCTGCAATGTAATCCATTGGGGCAATGGAGCCTGTCCATGTATGTCCTCTAAAAGTTATTGTATTTGCCACTGACTGACAGATTATATTCTATCATTTTGCAAAGGATCCCTACTGAGAAGTACAACTTTTTTCTTTACCTTTCCCTTGATCACAGTTTGTTATTGTGTCCAACCAAGTCTCACTCAATGAGAGTTGAGTTGAGTTGTTGCAGGAAGAGAACAATTGGAATGTGAGTGAGAGCTAGAGAGCGGAGAGAGAAAGCGTAGTTTAGTGTTAACTAAAAGATTCGGGTGAAGGAGGGTTCAGATTGTAATGACAATAGGGAAATATCCTTCAACACCTCAACAACAAGATTTCAGAGATACTTCTCCTTGAGCGAGACTTGGTTGGACACAATAACAAACAGACTAGGATCAAGCAAAAGGTTGAGAAAAAAGTTGTATTTCTCTGTTGGTATCCATTCCATAATTATGGAATATAATCTGTGCCTGTCAGTGGCAAAAACAAGTCCCTTTAGAGGATGAACATTGACAGGCAGCGCTGTTGCCCAAAAGGATTACATTGCAGCCCATTTTGCGGATTATGGCTGTAGCATTCTCGCTCAATACTTGACCGATCTCAAAGATTGTTGTCCGCATTAGTCCCTTACACACAAAATGATTGGAAAATTGGGTCCAGGTTGAAATATCCTGAAGCTTTCCTTTAATATCTCTGTAAATTACAAGGATAGATTCATCTAAGATGTGATTCTAAAGAGAGCCTGTCACGCAACTTCCGCTGTGCCCCATGGGACCTTATTTGGGTATAAATATATACGGTAGTCAACGGTGAGAGAGATATCATTTTTTGATCCTGTTTCAATTGTGCCATGAGTAACATTTGTCAACGTTTGTCAATTTAAAAGTTAATAATTTTGAAGCTGATGTTATCGTTTGTTTCTTACCGGGATGTAGTCACAACAGCAACAAGTATTGCTCATTCTTTCGCTACCCAGCGAATGAAAGTACCAGAAGTCGCTGGATACAACACATTAGGTAAGATACATGTTTGTGTTGGTGGTGAATATTGTGCGAGACGAGAGATGTAGTCCACAGAGCTGTTTTACACAAAACTAGATGCTACCTTTACTGTTTTAACAACAGATTGCGACTTTTGTGACTTGCTAAATTATATGTAATTCATGGCATAATTCAAACGGGATCAAACAATTCTTTGTCTCTCGCCGTTGACTACCGTACATATTTGGGGGACAGTGGAAGGGGCGTGATTTAGGCTCTCTATAGGCCTACCGTTTCATCATTTTAAAAACATAAGCTGGACACGTGAATGATTCAGTGATGCTTATCTTACTTGCAATGCATTTGACATGGCATACTCTACATTTGACATTTGTGTGTTTGTGTTGTTGTTGTTGTCACCCTTTAATGAATTACCTAATTTCTCCTACCTGGGGATGGAACCTTTCCTTTAAAAATAACAAAAGCCAAAGTACAAAAAGACACGGAAAAAAGCAAAAACAAAGAAATATTAACGACATCAGGAGGCCAAGCAGGCAAAAGCTCTCACCATGTCGGCAGATTAAACCTGCTCTTTTGGAAGGGTGCCTGGAAAAATACAGGCATAAACAGGGATGTATGTGCCAGGTAACAAACGCACGACCCCAGCTTGGAACGGTGTACTGTGCTGCATGTAGCTTCTTGGCAAGGTACATGAGGAGGTGGTACACGTCTCACCTTTTAATATTTCATTAAGCCCTTTCTACCTTCCTCTGGAAGTCGTTCTTTTAACCACGTTGTGAGTGCTCCTCCACTTTGAAGAGCACTTTAAAGGAGTCCAATCTTAGCACAGATTCCCACATTTTAGACTGAGGGCTGAAAGATTTGGATATTTTTTGTGATTAGGTAAGCAGGAAGGCACATAACGGTTTCATCTTTGAAGTTAGCATACATTATAATTGTACACTTCTTTAAACCTGCTTACAAGTGTTTTATCTGTTTTGCTTGACCAAGTGCATCAATAAATCAGGCTTCTTGATGCCAAATATCTACTTGGATCTTTATTAACTGGCTTGAATAAAGTAAGACCCTTGAATACCTTTGAATCTGCAATTAAACTACTTTGTATGTTTATTTTGTATGCCTAGAATCACTAACATTCGACTATATTTCGGTTTTGTTTTCAATATGCTCTTCATCAATAACACAAGAGTTGAGTGGTTGGGGTGTTTACCGCCCAACGAAAAGGTTCTGGGTTCAAACCCCAATGTCCTCCAATGTCGCCTCCATATCTCAATTATCCCTGAACAAGATGCCTAACTCCTAGCTGCTCATTAATGTAATCCAAGTTGCCTTGGTTAAAAGTGTCTGCTAAACGACCAAATAGTAAAGGATGTGTTTTTGCACAGTAGGGTATGGCACGTATCACAGTCCCCCCATGCCGCCTCCCACCACACTGTGGATCAGTGATCAGAGCAGGCAGGAGGAGTGTTTATCCAGACTGCTTTGCCAGCGTTGTGGGTTTTGTATCACTGGGAGTTATTTTGAGAAATGCCCCAAAAAGGGAAGATTTGCATTATAGAGGATGGTATGCAGAAAATTCGAAAAGACGCCTGAAAGAGGATTTTCTGAAAAGAGGAAAAACAAAACTTTTGCAGGCAGTTGTGCAATACCGAGAACAATGTAGGTCCTCGTTGTTTGGCGGGAAGCGGAGAGCACTGCTACGTGATGCTAGTCGCTACTTGTGCTGTTTGCCTCTTCCGTTGTATTCTCTGATGTGATATTCATAAAAAGGTGTTTGTGTCTGTACCAAGGATGTCGAGTTGATGGACCGATTTTTTTAACGATTGCCATCAATGATTTGAGACCGATCAATGAGCTGCAGTATCGCTTGACCAACCTTCATGTGCCCCAGTTGGCCCCTCTCCCTTCCTCCCTCCCCTTCCTTCCTTCCTTCCTCTCTCTCTCTCACTCTATATCTCTCTCCCACTCTTTCTTCACATCCTTCACATTCTCTCTTTTGCTCCTCTTCCTCTGTCCACCCTACCTTACATGCTCCTTCCTCCTTCTCCTCCTCTCTCCAACCCTCCTAATGAGTGGGATAATCATATTCAACCCAGGACAGTGAGTGAAGTAGACTCTGCCTAGTCTATTCTTATGCCCTTTATAGCTTAATCCCCTACTCCCTCCACCCCCCTACACACAGACACACAAGCACACACACAAGCACACACTCGCATGTATACAAGCACGCACGCACGCACACACATATTCATATGCACACGTTTCCCTCCCTCGCACACCCTGTGATTCTCTTTATCTCTCTCTCTGTCTCACTCTCTCTCTCCGACACAGCCCTATGCTTAATTAAACGTACCTCTGAGGGATGAAGCAAGAGAACCACACAGAGTGAGGAGAGAGCGAGAGTGAGAGAGAGTGATAGAGAGAGACGCAGAGTGCATTTGGCAGGGAGAGAGACTAAGTGAGTTGGAGCTGGCAGAGAGAGGAAAGGAGAGAATAGAGAGATAGGGAATGAGAAAGAGGGAGAGGAAGAACACAAGAGAGAGTAAGAGAGAGCAAGATAGTGTGAGAATGAGAGTTCAAGCAAAAGTAAGAGAGATAGAGAAAGCAAAAGAGAGAGAGATAGACAAAGCAGGATAGACAGAGAGAGAGAGAGCAAGAGGCTAGAGATAGCAGGTTGGTGATGGAGTGTGTGGGGGGACGGAGCGTAAGTGGAAAGGTCAGGCGATATGGCACACAGGGTGGAAGGATAGAAGTTGGGCGCGCTATAGAGAGAATAGAGAGAGAGAGAGATGTGGAGGAAGGAAGGACAAGGCAAGCCAGAGAAAGAGAAAAAAACCTGAAGGGCGATGAAAACAATAGAAAATTAAAGAGCGGAGAATGAAAAACAAAGACTATAATACAGGAAAATAATAGCAGAGAGACACACTGCACTTAGGTTCCAGCACCAGTGTAGAGGCACTGCTGCTTGAAAAGCAGAAGTATTGTATAGTAATAGTATACTATCTACATACCATGTCTGGTAATCAGTAATACTAACAATACTATATTAACCACATCACATCCCTGGTGAGGAGTGTTTTTTGGTTTCCTTGAATATCTGTGCTACACAAATATAGGCTGTAGCTGTTTGAAACGATTTGCATGGAAGAGCACCCATTTTCTTATGTATTATTTATTTTCCCCAATCCAAAATGCACCTCATCTATTATTCTGTGATATTTAAAAGGAACCTCCCCCCGTCACAGCATTCTTCTGTAAAAAACACAGAAAAAGAACAGAATATGTTCATATCCATAGCATATACTTCTTATTATGGCCGAGTGCAGCCATACACATAACATTGGCCCATTCCAATTAGTGGGATTTACTGTTGTGAATAATACGTGAGGATAATAACCACACAATTATGAATGTGTAATCACATTACAGGGACATGGGGACCGGTTTCAACCTGGTAATGATGACATGCAATTAGAACACGCCACCGTTATCTCCACGATCATATCATCAATAATTTATCTGCAGAACACGTTCCTTGTTGCCCGGAGATGACATCCGTAGGCCAATAACAAGCCAGGTCTCTGTGCTGAAGTTTGAATGCAGATGGTTGACGCGACGTAATTGGACAGCACCTCTCCTTGTGGGGTTTGAAAAGGTTTGTCCAAAGACAACTGAGAGGACAAAATGGTTAAAAATACCAGGGGGAAAAATAGGACCTGATCCAAATTGGATTGGATCCGCTTTGAGATGGATGTAAATGCTTACGTTGGCGATTTTCTTTTTCTGACGGACCAGCGTGGGAAGAAAAGGGCAAGGGAACCGCAGAAAAATAAACTAAAAATCATAACTAGGTATTTCATTACCATTGACCGCAATTAGCCAAAAATACTTTTAAGGCCTGAAGGGATGTTCATAAAAAAATATCTTAAAGAGATTTCTTTATGAACTTGGTTTCCAACTTGCCAGCACTCTGTTATGTAAGCAGGGCTCCTTAAAGGAACTCTGAGGATGACTCACGTTCTGTCAGTCGGGAGAAGAAAGCGATTCCGCTAAGAGCCAAGTAAGACGCATAAAATCATTACAAAGAAACAACCGCAGAACCAAAGAGCACCAAGAGCCCCAGCATTTCATAGCTGTGGGACGAGGGAGGAAATAATGACAACGTTAAGCCAGTTTAAATGAAAGAACAGGCGGAATGGCAGCTGGATGTCAACAGGAGTGAGTCAGCTGCCAGTCTCAACATCTGGGTTTTGGGTAAAGGTTCAAGAGCTCATCTGGTTGTAAAAAAACAGATGTTGGCAGATATTCTCCATGCCCCCACATCATTGGAGATGGAAGTCGAGAGAGAGAGAGTTTGAGTGGGTGAGTGAGTGAGAGAGGGCTGGAGGCAGAGCAGAACGTGAAAGACAAAGTCCAAGCTCAGGACCTCAGCATGTGAACAAACACAAAAGATTGAAGAAATAAAGCGAAAGAATGCTTAGAGTTAGGCACAGAGGCCGGCTCACAACAGCAGGGTCTGTGTACCAAAATCTTAACTTCTGAAAGAGTTTAGCTGTAAGACCAATCTAAAAAGGGCACTACATGACGGAAGAAAGATTACAGGGAGATGCTGTGTCATGAGAATTTACACAACAAAATACAATACAAATACATGAATGAATAAATAAATCATATCATATTCAATAGTCATCATCCATCCATTTATCCATCCATCCATCCATCCATCCATCTACCCATCCATTCATTGCACCCTGTCTTGTTCAGTTTGTACAGTGTATACAAATATTCCACTCAAACTCCCCGTTGAGTAAATCAAATTACTATTTCCTATACCTCGAGGTAAAAACAATTCCCAGGCATTTATCTAAGGTAAATAATTCAGACTGCAACAACAAACAAAACAACCTTGGGCCAGACATTCAATGTTCAACATGTGAATAACGGCGTTTAAAGGTAGGCTAAAGGTTATATGGTTTAGAAAACACTCATTTTTGCTTCTGTTGGCTCATATTCATACCTAGTATTTCTCACCGGGGACAGTGATTCATTATGAAGATCTATGTTGCTTTCCGTAGCGTGGCTAATGTGAGAGACTTGTGTTTGCCCTTTGAAAGGGCAACAGGGTGCTCAGAGGCTATAATTTAGCAACATTTCAGGAAAGAGAATCATAGGAAATGGTTGACCTTTTTAGCATGAGAGAGTTATGAAAGACAAATGTACTGAAAACCACTCCGTTAACCGAGAACCGTTTGGAGTAGTATTCAAAGTAGCCATTATGGCCCATTTAGTGGCTCAATTGGAGTAAAAACGTTTCAAGTATTTGACCATGTATCACTGGAAAAAAAAGTGCAGTCGTCTATCTCACAATGAATTAATGGTTACAATGGATGGCCTGCTAAAAAAAAACCTTGCTGTGTCTATTATGACTACTAATTACCGCTAAATGTGCTTCAACTGCCTTAATGGACTAAAACCGCAAAAAAGGTTTCAACTCTCCACTATCTACACGTTAGAATTCCCACAACAACAACAACAACAACAACAACAACAACAACAACATCACCTTCACTTTTTGCTGAGTATCTACTGCTAACGCCCTCCGCTTTGCAAACGTAATTTATCTGTTTAATCCCGCAGGTGCCCTTAACACACCGGCCGACAAACGGCTGACCGTCGGCGAACAGGCGGCACCATCTGGGAGTTGCGAGTGCCAAACTTCAACAAGACATCGCTCTTTGCCATCCGCGCACTAAGACTCTATTAAAGAGGCTTGGGTCCCATGCTTCCTTGGCCATCATTTATTTGGCATTGGGCAATTAGGAAGCCCCCCACCACCTCACCCCAAAGACACCACGTGCAGCAGAAGCCACGTCTCGTCTCTTAATCACTGCTAGTAATTAGTTTCTGCAAGCGGTATCATTAGGTATCAGGCCCTGGCATAGTTGTCACCGCCCCTGCGCGTGTCGGAGATGACAAAAGGAGTGGCGGCGAGGAGAAGGGGAGGAAAAAAAAAGAGAGAGAGCAAGTGTTCACCGGAGGTTTTTACGGGTGAGTTAGGTTCCTGTCCAAAAAAACTAAAATGCTACAAGGTTGTCCCACGAGGGGCGTAATCAATCAAAGGGATTTTTCTTCCGTCTCTCCCCTCGCACCCCTCCTGCTCCGTCCCTTTGTCTTCTCTGCAACGTAATCATTTTCCTCTCATGGGGGGTGACATTCATAAAGGATGCCCATGCAGATGCTTGTATATGGCCAAAGTTTGGAATGAGTTCGTGAGGGTGCGCTCACAGTGTGAGATTAGGACCAATACAACACTCTCCCGAGGACTCCTTCATTCCACCTGCCCTGCCGTTCAACCCCTATTTTCCTTTTATCCTCCTGTTGATCAATTATAGAGCGACGGTCACATTCTAGAAGATCAAACCGGGGGTGGATATAATAGTGTTGTAGCTAGGGTGGTACCACTTCCCAGCCTGAAGGTACTGGGTTTGATCGCTGATGTCGTAGTAGTGTACCTGTACCTGCATCCTTGAGCAAGATGCACAGCGCTTACCTGCTCCTAAATGTCATGTGTATGAAGTCACTTTGGATACAGGTGCTAAATGACAAAATAGTAAAAGTTGTGGCTGCATTGCTTCTACTAAGCGATGCTATCCCTACGTCAAACATTTACCGTGAATGTGTGGTGGCATCTGAGGAAATAATACCGGCTCAGAATCAGAAACGGCAGCTTCACTGTTGATGTAGTATTGGTTTGCTTTTTGTTTGACAGTTAGAGTGAAAAACACAATCAGATTATCCTGCTCAACGATGTCTCTTGCTAACTCAAAGATCAATTTAATCCCTATGACAAGTTGCCAAAACCAACAAGGAACACAGGCCTCGTGGGAAGAGCCCCATTGACACGAGTGACAGGTAACCGCTGCAGTAGCATCTCCTCATAACGCCTCCTTTCCCAACTGTATACTCATAAAAGATTAGCATTGGTAATGAGGAGAGTAAACCTTGAGTTGCATTATGATGTTCCCACTTTCACAACAAGGTATGAGGCTGTTTCTGCCTCTATGGTCCTCACTCTTTGACTTTAGTTCTACATAGTAGTAGTCATAGTCGTAGTTGTAGTAGTAGTAGTAGCATCACATCGCTACCCACACTAAGGCTGTTATGCTATTCTGTTTGATCGTTGGGTGTTTTTTCAACAAATCGTATGATTAATTTACCTTTCCTGCACACACACATACCCCCCCACAAATCGAGCTTCTTCAACGCTAGTCTGAGTGTCAACCCCGTTGATGTGTGTGTCGTGGTGCATGTCATAGCACTCTGTCAAATATGTAGACAGAGCAAAACACACATGCTGAGAAAAGAAGGAGGGATGGGAGGAAGAGGAAGGGAGGAAAACAAACATCATCCGACAAGGTTGTGGCACATTTGGTTCAGGCGGAGCGATTCCCCCGCGGATCTGAGGGAAGTGGCGAGGAGAACGGAGAGACGACGTAGGGAACAAAAAGAGGACGAGAAGAGAGAGCGAGTGAGAGAGAACTCTGTCAGAGCGATTGTTCCTTCATGTGGAAAAGAAAACTCAGAAAAAGCAAAGTGTGACATTGCTCACCAATGGCTGGAGGAGGAGGAGGAAGAGAAGGCAGAAGAAGAAGATGACACAAATGGGAGGAAGAAATATAGAGAGAGAGAAGCTCATAGGTAAAATAATGGCTTGGCGATTTGTTGTCGGTGCCAGATATTATGTGTGGCTTTGTGAATAGCATCGGTCCACTTAAAGATAAAGATGTAGCGTCACTAGTGTGCATAGACACAACTGGAGAAATAGATGCAGTGTGTCGAAATGCAGTGGGACAATCAATCCCAGAGGGAGGCTCTTTCAGAAACCCCTACACACATCCCTTGTTCTGCTCTCTCTTTCTCTTCCCACCTCTCAACACACACACACACACACACACGCTGCTCCCTGCAGTGGCGGATCAGGGCATGAGATGAAGGCTCATTGAACACAGTATGGCCGTATTGGCAAACGCATGTTTTCTTTCACTCGCTGTCTTTCAATCACACACACACACACACACACACACACACACACACACACACACACACACACACACACACACACACACACACACACACACATGCACACACACACACACACACACACACGCACACACACACACACATACGGACACATGCACCACACACATGCTCCCCTAGCAGCGGCATGTCGAGGTGTTCGTACGGAGGGACAGAGTGTTCTGAATAAGTGCACAGTGCAGCCACTTTCCACGCCAGCCCCATACAGAGTCTATAAAGCATGATGGATAGCCCATCATAATTTACCTCTTTGGTGACTTCTCAATGCTGTCACAGCCCACCAAGCACATGCAAGCCAGGCTGAGGCACACACCAAAACAGACGGGGTGGGGGGGGGGGGGGGGGGGGGGGGGGGGGGGGGGGTGAAGCAGTGAGAAAAAGAGGGCGAGTGAGTGAGAGAGAGCTCTGCAGGTGATGCAATGATAGATAGATAGATAGATAGATAGATAGATAGATAGATAGATAGATAGATAGATAGATAGATAGATAGATAGATAGATAGATAGATAGATAGATAGATAGATAGATAGATAGATAGATAGATAGATAGACAGAGAGAGATTAATGGACATGCAGACAGACAGAATTATCGTCCAATGTTCTGTCCCCCAAAATGATCACAGCAACCCAAACACCTGGATGCTGGTATTTGGAGCATGAAACATAAACTGTCTCCTCTACTTTTACGCACTTTGTTCTCCTCTAATACACATTATCAAAAGGAGGGACAGCAGGACCAAAACAGAGAGACAGAGAGAGAGGGAGGGATGGGGAAAAGTTGATTAAGAAGGAGAGAGGAAGATAGAAAGCAGTAGGGAGAGTAGTACATGGTGTGAAACAGAGAGAGACCCACATGCACGGTGGTTGTTTGCTCGCCAGTTTGAGGGAAGATGATACGAATTAGAGGACATGGTCAACAAGGGATTTGTATGTGTGTATACTGTATGTTGTGTGTGTTGTGTGTGTTTTGTAAGCAACAGCAGGTGGGTGGCAGGGACCAGGGTCTCTGGTTGAAACTGTGAATAACTGACTTGGGAATGATAGCCAGGGACGAGGGAGACAGCCTCACTGAGAACATTTTCCCGCTATGTGAAAAGGCTGGTGTTGTCCATTCTGCATTGCTGCTTATGGGATTATATTACATATTTAAACTAGCAATCCTATAAAAGTATTTGTAACATAATTTGACCCATTGTTATTTTATGCGCTGCACCTTATCTATTGCTCCAATAAAATAAATATAAATTAGGAAGAGTTTCTCAGCCACAGCATATGCCGTAGAGATAATGTATGGAATGAACGACCGTTCCCTCATTTCCAGGACATAACTCAATCGTTGTTTATAAGACGCTTTGAACTGAAGCGACTTATAGTCGACATTTTATAATGAATAATTCTTTCTTTGTGCCAAATCAGAATTGTTGATTTCTCTCTATTGTGAGCGGGTATTATGATTTTCAGTGAGGAAAAAATAACAAAATCCCTGCTGCGCTGTTGCTGCTCAGAAAATTGAAACAAAATGTTTCCACTATTCTCTCTAGGTTCACATAAACTATGATAGAGAGAGGGGGTGAGAAAGAGAGAGAGTGAGGGGGTGGGAGAGACAGAGCGAGAGAATGAGGGGATGGGGTAGAGAGAAAGAGAGGGGGTGGGTGAAAGAGATGTGGGAGAGAGAGGTGGGAAGGAGAGAGGTGAGAGAAAGAGAGAGAGGGTTAGTGAGAGAAAGAGAGAGCGATGGTGAGAGAGAGGATGAGAGAGAGTGTGAGTGTGTGAGAGAGGATGAGAGAGAGATAGAGAGAGAGGACGAGAACAAGAGAGTATGTGAGAGAGAGGGTAAGAGAGCAAGAGAGAAAGGATGAGAGATGGCGATGGTGAGAGAGAGAGAGGGAGAGAGGACGAGAGAGAGAGAGGATGAGAGAGAGATGGTGAGAAAGAGAGAGAAACTGCATCCCTGGACACAGCCTATTGATCGTCGTCCGGCGCACATCACCACAACTTTCACAAATTGCTATTGAGAAGTGACCTGTAATGCAATTACTGGCCAATCCTCGACCACCATCAATTATTAAAAGCTGTCCGAGTCTCTGGTCCACTGTCCTCCGTGTCCGCTTCCCCGCGTCATTATCACATCTCGCCGACCGGCGCGGCCAGCAAGCTGCTGCAGCCAGCCAGCTGCTACAGCCTGCTGCGGGAATAGGATTTCTCAGAATGCCTGCTCTGTAAAACATATTAGAGGACACGGCCAAACGAAGAAATTGAAATTGCCTGTATTACATATTCTGCCAGCATTCAGGGCCTCTTTCCATGGGGGTGAGCCAGTGAAGGTCAGGGAGAATGTAATAAGAGTTGTGGGTTTTTCTTTTTGGGATATTACCGGTGAGCACAAGAGCACTATTTTAATACATTACAGAGTGACTAAACCCCCACCCTCCCCCAACCCCACCCACCTGTTTTGTTATTTTGCTTTTTTTGTAATAATTTGGGTGAAAAACAATGACATTTATATTCCATTGTGGAGTAGGACTAATGGATGCTGTTTTTTTTACAATGTTTAAAAGAGCCAGTGTCACCGACTCATCAATGTGTGCGATGTTGCCGCGGGCTGTCTTTTATAGAGACGCTGTTGCTCAACATTTGTATATTTTTACTGTGGTTGTCTAATGGCTGCACCATATTTATACACCAAAAGGTTATGAAAATACAAAATGGGTGAAATAGACATAGATGCACTACAAAAGAATAGATGTTGTTTGTGTTTGTCTCAACTCAGAAAATATTACATTGTTTTCATTACAAAAGCTCTGGTTGCCTGGTTCATATTTTTTCTCTGGCTATGACAGTAAAAATGTGTTCACCTAATTCCTCTAAAGAAAATGACATCCCCCTTTTACACTGCCTTAACAACAAACACAGTGTTACATTAACATACCTTTCACTTTTAAAAGCTGCCTTATACAATATAAGAATCAACGTTTGACCATATGGTATCAGACCATACCAGTTATTATTCTAACAAAGAGATGCAGAAGCAATTTCCCTAATCACCAGCAAAAGCTAATAACTTAATAATCTCTTTGATGTTACAATAATCATATGGCCAGGCTAAGTTTCCATAGGGTATATATATGTAATTTTGAAAAGAAAATATATCTGTCATAAAAGGGGCATCTTGTAAATTGGACAATTAGAAAGAAATGGGGTTTGTGATAGCTGGGGATTTTCCTGGTTAAAGCTCCAAGGTCATCACAGTAAGAAGCCTCAGGACAATAAAATAACCCACAAAATAAACTACTCTCTCTTCACTGCCAGAGAGAGAGAGAGAGAGAGAGAGAGAGAGAGAGAGAGAGAGAGAGAGAGAGAGAGAGAGAGAGAGAGAGAGAGAGAGAGAGAGAGAGAGAGTGAGAGAGAGAGAGAGAGAGAGAGAGAGAGAGAGAGAGAGAGAGAGAGAGAGAGAGAGAGAGCCATACATCTCTAAATGTGTATTCAATCTGTGGAAGATGTTTTAAAAATGAATTATTGGGAAGACGCAAGTTAAATCAGATTACCGCAATGACCGATTTACCTTCAAATTATGCAGTGGTACTTACCATCAGGGAAGCACATATGTGCATTGATCCTATAAAAGCAATATAAAAACAAAAAACGATCTCCTGTTGGAAAAATCTGCAGGGAAATGAAAGAATCCCTGAACTGACAGGAAATTCAAAATTGACGAGCCCAGTCGGCATAGTGGCAGCAGGGGGTAAAACTATTACCCACCCTGAATGACAACTACTGTCAAGCTAGAGAACTGGTAATCCTATCACAGTGTGTCAGATGATGTAAGTCACACATCAGTTAACAAGACGTTGCAAGTATATATTTATATTTTGTCCCACACAGGAATTAATGTCGTGACCAAACTACCGTGCTTGTTAATAAACATAACAACAGTCTTTTAAAGTGCTGTTGAGAACCGTCACCTTCAAACTCACTTCCTGTGGTTATCATCACAAGTTGCAACATGGGCACAGGAACAGCAGCATGCTAATGCTAATGTCGTAGGCCTGACTAGTAGGACATTCACAT
Source organism: Lota lota (assembly GCA_026745465.1). Taxonomy (NCBI): domain Eukaryota; kingdom Metazoa; phylum Chordata; class Actinopteri; order Gadiformes; family Lotidae; genus Lota; species Lota lota. The sequence continues at coordinate 3,335,660 of JACYXH010000363.1, read as the reverse complement.
CCATTAGGTTCCCGGCTAGGGTCGTTAGCATGCTCAAGTTGGATTTTGGGCTTTTTGATTCCTGAACAACGGCAACTTGTATTGACCTTGTGTTCACCAACCATATTTAGCAACACTTTTTAAGAACTTTATAACTTAACTGAGTTAAGTTGAGTTTTAGTGAAACAGCAAAAACACAGAAAAACAACGTCAGATGTTAACTCAACAGCTCGAAGGGAGTAAGTGGTGACAGAATCGCCCAGAGAATCTCCAGGAAAGAACACGTTGATTTCAGCACTCAGACATCAGCTTGAGTGCCAACGTACTAATCAGGGCTGGAGCAGTTTGAAACACCACATTTCTAGGCGGAGATGTGTTTTTAAAGCTGCCACCATTTTGATATACCAGTAATGGTTGTTGAGAAAGGGAATGGCTTTGAATGTCCCAGTTAATTCAAGACATGCCTGACAGAATCTTTAAGAATTACAGAAGGCAACACTTTGTGAATAACCCATTGATCGCTTGGGGGACATTGGATTTCCAGATGAATACCAGAGGAGTTGGAGTGCTTCATAAGGAGATGGTGAATTTATATAAATCTGCAGTCATTGTATTTAGCTGGAGACTAGGAGGAAAAACGACCATTAAAAAAATATGGAACTAAAACTACCATTACAAGTG
>JACYXH010000363.1:3310000-3332500 GCA_026745465.1 Lota lota | reverse complement strand
CTACAAGTTCTCATTCTGTATGGATACAAATAATTAATTTTCCTGCTTCACCAATGCATGCATCATAAGACACCCACACCCACACATGCATATGCACATGAACATGCACACGTACGCACACACACACACACACACACACACACACACACACACACACACACGTGTGAGCGCTCTGCTTCAGGGTTTGTTGAGCATGTAGGCCTGTCCTTTGTAATTACCTTTGTTTATTTAATGCCCACCATCGATCACTGAAAAACCTCAGACTGTCCTCCACTGACAATTGCATTGTCATTAAGCTCTTTCCAAATAAAGCGATGGTAATTGTTAGTGACTCCAATCAAATTAATTTAGTGTTGATGCCTCAAGACAGCCATTAGATAGTCATTGGGCTATGGCGCCAATATGGACCCATAGTTTGGAAATAAATGCAAGCGTGTCTCTAAATAGCCTTATTATGCCCATACATTCTGCGCTGTTAAACGATAGTATCAATGCAAAAACAGGTCAAATATTGAATCTCACCACTGTGTTCTTCCCTCTGTGATTTGGTTTCATTTTCTTTCTCTTTTCCTGTCTCACTCTCTCTGTCTCACTCACTCACTTTCATACTTTATCGCTATTCCTCCTTTCTGTCTTCCCTCCCACTTTCTCCCTCTTTTTCTTTCTATCTCTCTCCGTCTCACTTCCTCTCACTCTTCAACCCACCATCCCTCCCTCCCTCCCTCCCTCTATCTCTCTGTACGTCTCTCTGACTCTATTTCTCTCTCATCCATTCCTGAATAATATGCCAGTGGTAAGTGAGAAAAAAAAGAGAAGAAGAAGTAGCGCGTCCACGGATCCCCACTCCTCCGCTGTACTCCGCTGCACGTCTGTGATGTCATAATCACTCACATCAAAGGCTGCACGCTCAACACGGCGACTGTCAGCCTCCCTGGAGGCGTCATTAAAAACGAACAGAGCGAGCCGAGCCCGCCTGACATAGACGCATCAAAACTTCCTAGCACTCACACATCCCCCTCTCTCTCTCTGTCTCTCTCACTCTCTCTCTCTCTCTCTCTCTGTCTCTCTCTTTCTCTCTCTCTCTCTCTCTTGCTTGCTCTCTCTCGCTCATGCCTATCTCACAAACACACACAAACACACAACCTTAACATCACAAAATCAGGAATGCACTCCAATGGATGCATAAGTTTGGTTCATGTGTTTGAACATATTTATAATCTCTTACATAAACAGACAGACAGTGCAGGGAAATGTGTGAGGGATGAAATCATTCACACACACACACACACACACACACACACACCCATATACACACACTTTGTAAAACCCAAAGCCAGGAACATGCATGTGCACATGCACTGTTGCATGGATTTAAACAAGATTCTCTTATTCACACACACACACACACACACACACACACACACACACACACACACACACACACACAAAACCCGTACACACACACACAAATGCACACGCACAAGCCCACACAAACATACACACACGCAAACGCACACAAACAGACACGCACATGCAGATTCAACCACACAACATGCATGGGTAAAAAAAGGCTTTGAAGCCTCATCTGTGTGTCTGTGTGAGTAGCAACACGAAGTCCACCGAGCATGGAGCTAGAGATGAGCTATGAGGAGTTATTGTTGTAACTCCGTCCACACTGAGCATCTGTCGGATGATTCGCTGTCGTGAGGCTCATCCTTGATGCACTCTGCTGTTCTTCCCATCCTCGTAATACAGTGTTGGCATGTATAAACACACACACACACACACAAACACACACACACACAGCTACACACATGTGTTGTACCATCAACCTGCCACTAACCCCCCCCCCCCCATCCATTATGTTATTTCCTTTTGTCCCTCACTCTCACTCTTTGGTCTTTCTCTCTCTCTGACACACACACATGTGCGGCTGCACACTCACACACACACACACACACACACACACACAGTAACACACATACACGCACAGTAACACACACACACACACACACACAAACACACACACACACACATATAGGCCTGGGCAAACACTTGCACACACATACACACACGGAATGAAGGAAGGACTATAAATAGTGTGGCTCTGATGCGAGCGATGCTGTGTTTTTTTCCTTGTGGGCTTGTGTGTGTGTGTGTGTGTGTGTGTGTGTGGCTGTGTGGCTGTCACAGAGAGTGAAGAGAGTGGGAGGCTGGTTGCAGAACATGGAGAGGGGGGAGGGAAGAGGGGGGGGGGGCAGGGGGTTCCACACATGTGTGATGTGCGGCCAGTGACAAACAGTATGTGACAGGCAGTAGGGAAAAAAAGAGTGTGTCCCGTTTGATTTAAAATAGATATACGACTTTACATGTGTGTCTGTGTGTGTGTGTGTGCGTGAGCATGCATGCGTGTGTGTATGTGTGTACATGTGTGTGTCTGTGTGCAAGTGTGTGTCTGTGTGCATATGTGTCTGTGTTTATGTGCGTGTGCAGAAAAGCCTATTCGTTCCTTACCTCAGAACTTCTTGGCATTAGCAGGGCTGTGTGTGTGTATGTGTATATGTTGTGTGTGTGTGTGTGTGTGTGTGTGTGTGAAAGTGTGAAAGTGTGATTGTGTGTGTGTGAAAGTGGTCCTGCCTAGATTTCGCAAAGCGTCTGTGGGGATGTCTGAGTACACTTGCAGAGTACTCTGAATACAGCTAACACAGTCAAGTAGGTGTCACGTACTATGTGTGCGTGTGTGTGTTTTTCTTTTGTGTTTGTGCTCTTTTCTGCAGTGTTTATATGTGTTCGAGAGTTCTGAGGACACTTCCAAGGGAGGAGTTGGGAGTCAGGAGTGGGGGTTGCAGTTGGGGTTGTGTGTGTGTGTGTGTGTGTGTGTGTGTGTGTGTGTGTGTGTGTGTGTGTGTGTGTGTGCTGGGGGAGGGGTTATCCCTCCCATATGACTTACCCCTGGCAGAGTCTTCTGTTCATGGAGAGCATTCTGGGCTTTTAGGGCGGACTCTCTGGCACAGTAGGTGAGGAAGGCACAGCCTGTGAAACAGAGGGAGAGAGAGAGAGAGAGAGAGAGAGAGAGAGAGAGAGAGAGAGAGAGAGAGAGAGAGAGAGAGAGAGAGAGAGAGAGAGAGAGAGAGAGAGTGAGAGAGAGAGAGAGAGTTAACACATAGCAAGTAGAAAACATGATCCCAAAGTGTTGGGCTGTGTGGTTCATAGATGGAGCGGTAGGTACACAGAAAGCTATAGTCAGTAAAGTCAATATATTAAACAGACGTGCACACACTTGCATACACACATACACATGCACACACACACACGCACACACACACATCTATACACACATACACATGCGCGCACATGCGTAACTACGTAAACACACACCTGTATTAACCATTAACCTGTATATGAAGCCGGCAGCAATAACTCAACCTCCTGTATACAACGCTGTGCAGGGAATGCGGTATTTGTGTGCCTGCGTCTGTTTGTGCATCTGGGATATTAAGGATACAAAACAAATAAAGTACCAGGCAGGAATGGTGGAAACAAATAAACCTCCCTTGTGACATATAGAGATGTGGGAATGTGACACGAGACCGGCGGCCATATTGCTGGCGAAACACATGGAATCTGATCGAGCGATCTATCCTCTCTCTCTTCTCTACTCTACTCTCTCTTTCTCCTCTCTCTCTCACTGGCAGCCTCAAATAGTTATCCATGCTGCCATCGCCACTCCTCTGTATGATGTGACTGGGAAAGACATTTTCCTGACAGTCTCCCCCCAACCATCTGAAACAAACACACACACACACACACACACACACACACACACACTCAAACACACATGTGCCACGCCACGCCACTCCCCCCGTCTCAGCGTTCCATATGTTTTTCCGAGACTACCCACCATGCATGTGCACCCGGTTTGGTTAGCACCTGGGCTTGACGTGAGGGCCTGGAAAGGGAAGACGGAGATGCGGGAGGTAGCGAGAGCCACAGGGAATGTGGGAAAAGCTGTTCCTGTGTGAAAACCCTGTCTCCCTCACCCAGCTCAAGCCCCCCCCCCCCCCCCGCCCCCTAACAGAGAGCCACACACACACACGCACACGCACACACAGATGGCTGTCAGAAAACTGACACACCGTCAATCCACACATTGATGCTTGTGATTCATAATTGTTGGTGATTTAACAATAGCAATAACAAAAACAAACAAAAGTAGACCGTGAAGTCAGTCGATTCGTTCACGTTTAAATATTGTGCTTCAGTGTGTGACAGCACAACATGGATCAAACATTTTGATATATATATATATTTTTTGTCATATACTATAATATGTAAACAACAAAGTAACAAGAACAAACAAAAAAAACTTTGCATTGGGATTGCACAATTTCTTTTTCCAGCAACATCTTTCCAGTTTTTTGGGGTGATCACAGGAAGGGATCGTGCAGACGTCAACGAAATGTTCTCTTACGCCAGCACGAGAGCACGCAGGGACAAAAGAAGAATTACCGCTTGTTCCGGGAACATCAAGGACTGGGTTTTACTGGATTAAAACAGACCACCCACCCACCTCCCCAACCCCCAACCCCTAACCAACCATCCCCAAAAACAACAACGCTGTTTCAAGAAAGACAATCTCGCCTCTTATACTTTCTCCTTTTCTTTTGAACGTTGTGTTGCTTTGTTCTTCCTTTGTACTTGAGGCTATTTGCTGTAGAGGGTAGCACAGCAGAGTTCCGTATACACTAAATATGCCATATGCAGTATGTATATATAAATATGTAGTCATATATATGGCGGCTCGTTTCTGTGTCTTTAACCCTGGGTCGTCCTGACGCCAACCACCGGGGAGCTCCGCCTGTTGGTGTTTTTAATTAACAGGCCCCTCGCTCATTAGGCAAAGTGGGAGTTGGCTGCTGACAGCTCAGCTACCTCCACCACCACCACCACCAACACCTCCACCATCACCTCCTCCTCACCGCTCCACCTCCCAGGCCCTGTAGCGTTCACGCTATGCGACAGCACCACTGTCCCAAGAGATTCATGCTTTATTTTTATTTTTATACCCCGCCCTCTCACCCCCCAGATTCACAGACCCGAGACAAACATGTTTGGAATGCTAGGGCAGTACACAGTGCACTTTTACCATAAACACACACACACACACACACACAATTGAAGCCAAACCTGTGCACAAACGGTGTTTTATATATATATATATATAGATAGATATATCTATAGATATATATAGAGAGATATATTGACTCAACTGTGCACTTGTATGGCCACGCAGGCATGAAAAGCGACAGTCGACCAACACCCAATCTATCATCATTGTCACAAGTCCGATGCTGGCAGTGGCTCCAGTATCTGACGAAGGCCCATATTGGCCCAGGAGAGAGAGATAAGCTGTTTGTTTCTGCTGTCAATGCTGCCAATTTGGTTACCCATCACTTTAAATTTAAATCAACAGCCCCGCAAAGAGGGCTCTAAGAGTGCGCACGTGAGGGGAAGCAAAGACAAGGAGACGGAGGGATTGAGTAAGACCAATAAGAGAGAGAGGGGAAGAGAGAGAGACAGAGAGACAGCTAGGGCGTAGATAAGATCACCTAGCTTCTGTGAACACCATCCCCCTGTGTCCTACACTCGCTTCTTATCTCAACTGCTGCAGACACCCTAAAGGGACACACACCCACAGAGAGAGAGGGAAAAGGAAAGGAAGGGAGAGAGAAAGAGGGAGCGATAGAGAGAGAGAATACGGAGAGAGAGAATACAGAGACAGAGAAAGGGAAAAGATGAAAGAGAGTGGCGGGGGAATGGTAGAGAGACTATTAATACTTATTGGAGGGGGGAGAAGAAAAGACACCAGCAGCTTCAGTTGCAGGAGACTACCAGTGTCACTAGTCCTCATTAAAAAGACAGATATGTTAGACCACATAAGGCTTTGACCTTGTTAACGATGGGAAACCTTGAATTCATCTTTGCTAGATATACTATAGTTTCCCTATGGTTTGAATGCTTGGAAAACTGCTAATTTCAGTTTAAAATCATTGCCTTTTATCAGACTTTTGTAAAATAAAAACATTAAATAAACACTGTATCAGTTAACATTGCCATGCAAAAACAATCCATAATGGATTAGATATAATTAGCAGTAGCAGTTGTTGAATTAGTATTATTTGCTTTGATGGGCAATAGCAGTAGTCGTAATAGCAGTAACAGCATTCATATTATAATGGTGGAACTTTAGTGGTGTACTAGGAGCAGTAATAGTGGAAATTGTATTAATATTACCTTCCTACAGTCTTATTTGAAAATGGGTGATCCAACCAACAGTTACTATACCTGACACCAGTCCCCCAACAGCAGAGCTATGGCAGCTGTCCTCTCTGCCTTTAAATCCCATAATGGGAAGGGATATACCAAACGGCATGCATGCCCCGCATTCTTGGCAAGTCCCCCGTGATGTTGTGTATTGCCATCTTGCTGAACCAATATAAGACTTTACACTATCAACTGTAGCTTTTACGCCGTGGATTTCTCGAAAGCTAGGAGAAGGGAAGAAAAACAGTTCCAAAAGAATCCTCTAATTATCGTGTGCCTATTAAATCTGGCTTTGTTAAAAAGAAAGAAAATCTCGCCCTCCCCTGTTTCAGTTCCGTTTTATTCCCATCTGCTGATGGGTAGAAACTCCCAGCGATCATTTGAATACTTCAGAACATCTCGTTTAGGAGCTTGAGAAGGGAGCATTACATTTAAGAAAAAAAAACCCGCTTTATTTGCACTGAGGATGCTCTGTGTTGCACAGCCCTTGAATGCTGCCTTAAAAAGAACTACAGCATGAAACTTGGTCTGAGGCTGTCCAATCTCAGTCAGTCAATACAAGTCTCCGCCACCTCACTTCTGTTAGCACTTATCTGGGCCTGAAAGGGTTCACCAAGGACAGATTTTGCTCAGTAAACAGAAGCATTTTCTCCTTTTTCCTTCACAAGAAAATATACTGAGTGGCTTTTTAGATTTTCTTTTGGGTGCTAAAATCAGATAACGCCCTTAAAATTCTTTCTTTCAATGTAGTTTTCAATAAATAACCCTGTGAAAGATTGGCCTTTCGGTTCACTGTGAAAGAAAAATGGTATTAGGATAGAGCTCCATCAAAATGATATAGGATATACCGATAGTTGAACACAGAATTGTAAAATACAATGAATTTGTCCACTTCTTGTTTAGACCAATGATCCACGAGCTACACTGATCACAAACATGACAACAAATGCTCACGAATCAACGTCTGCCACCTGCGCTAATCTTGACAATTTGCCTGACAAACCACCCAAGTAAACTATCAAGGTTCACATTTTCAAAATGGCATCACTGTCCCTCAAATAAGCAAGCGATGCAGACAAACTGAAAAATGAAAGATTTAGATTTGGATACTATTAATACCTTTCGTCCATTATAACACAGACTCAACGTTGACTATTTCTGTGTGAATGACAATTGAACAAAGTGAAGAGCCCTTCCTCATATCATATCAGGACAGTCCGGATAATAACTCACAGTGGAGGGAGAGGCATCTGCTATTTTAGGGGACACTGCGAAGGTGTCACGGAGCACTTTGAACTTTACCGTTTCATCCTAAAAATTCGTTAATTGGTTGCCTTTATGCCCTTATAACAATCACTGAGGTGGGAAACAAGAACTTAGAAGGCTCTAATATGTTCTGAGAGACACTGGTACGCTGCCAAATGACAAGAAAGCACGTTCATTTTTTACGTTTAAATCAGGAGCTGTCCGTGGCGGCTAATGGATGAGGGTCATGAGTACGATATTTCAGCTGCGTGGTGAGTATATTATAGTATTATAGTATAATATATGAAATATTGTGAACAAGTGAAATGGCCACCATTGTAATGTCAACACCTGTGTCTTTTGTTCAAAGGAGAGAGAGGGAAAATGATTTAGATGAGGAAATTGATATTTTGAATGCGCAAACAGCCACAAACGACAGTTGACGAATGTGGGAATGGTAAACTTGATATGGCATGGCTATAACTTTGTTATACATTTTTAACAATATGGAGATTCTGAGAATTAAATGAAAATGTTTCTAAAAGACTCACTGAATACTCAATTATCATTGGTGAGGGGGCGTCCAATACATTTCCATTACCGGACATCCTCAGTAAAAAGCAGCGTTGTAATCACGCAGAATTCGAATGTGAACTTGCAATTTACTGACATAATCTTTTAGATTTTTTTTAGGTTTTGGAAATTACTGTTATTTCACACTAGACTCTAGCTGTTTTCATGTCATGCCGCCCTTATCCAAGTCACATTTGAATAGAAAGTGGAGATTAACCATAGCCACTAAAAGGAAAAAAATAGAGGGCCCAGAACCATTAAGATGTAGGTGTGATCTGCATCACACAGGCCTATTGGAAAATATAATGATACATGTTTTAAGGATAGGTTACCCTATTAAAATATAATCTTCTTCAATGAATGTGTAAGAGAGTTTAAATGCAGTTCAAAGGAAGAACATTATCGAAAAAGAATTACACTATTGGTAAAGTTTGAAATATTTAGATGGTACTGAAAAGTAATCATTGTAGCTTATGAAAAGTTATATTACAAAGTTATATCCGTTTCGTATTTTCGTTTTCATGAATGCAATTTTCTAAACCCAGGAAAGCAGTTTGGCTACTGCAGTCTAAACAGCTGTATATTTTATAATGAATAAATGTTTGGCTGGCATTTGAAAAACAATCTCAGCATCACAAATTTACTGAAGACAATATGTGAAGACGTGATTACCTGAAGATGGCCGGAAAAAAGTAACACATAAATAGCAGGTAACAATATACATATCTCAACTGTGCAGTGATCCAGAGAAATAAGGTCTGTGCTCCTCTAGTGGCTGAGAAAACAACGTTGAATGCATTTAATAGGGTTTCGGTTAGCAACTATCCTTCTTTGTTCTTCTCCATTTAAAACTATGAAAGGTGAGGAAAATGTAATTTGGATGGCATAAAGAAAAAAACTAGAGCAATATTGAAATGGTAATGCATTGTATGTTTAGCTATGGCGATGTATGTATATGTGTTTGTGTGTGTGCATGTGATTTATCCACAACACTTTGCAGAACAATGGAAATATGTGTGTGCTTGTGTGTGTGTGTGTGTGTGGGGGGGGGGGGGGGGGGTATGCATATATGTGTGTGTTTGTGGGGTTGGTTGTTCGTGTACACCTTTATATGTACCTGTTTGTGTGTGTGTCTGTGTGTATGTATGTATTTTTGCCTATCTGTGTGTATGTGTGTATGTGTATGTATGTATGTGTATGTATGTTGATGTGGATGTATGTGGATGTTTGTGGATGTGTGTGGATGTGTATGTATGTGTATGTGTGTATGTATGTGTTTGTACGAGTATGTAAGTGTATGTATGTGTATATGTGTGTATGCGTATTATATGTGTACGTGTATGTATGTGCATGTGCACTTGTCAGTGTCTGTCTGTGTGTGTATATGTTAGTGATGAGAATGGAGGCAATGTGGTGGTATAGCATGTGTGTGTTTGTGTCTATGTGTTTGTGTAAATCCCTGAAGATAACAAGTCCCATCTCTGGCCATGCTTCCCAGTGAGTCCGTCTCTAAGCTGTGCTAATCGATCGGTGGAGGAGGAAAAAGGGCTGCCTCTAATGTGTTGCATGTGAAAGATTTACCGGAGAGCACAGCCACTGAATCAATGGAGTAGAAAATGCATCATTAGGACTGTGTCTCCCCAAACACACACAAGCACACACACACACACACACACACACACACACACACACACACACACACACACACACACACACACACACACACACACACACACACACACACACACAGAGGCACATGCACATAGGTGCAAGCATGCACACACACACACACACACACACACACACACACACACACACACACACACACACACACCTAGCTCCACCATCACACTCCCATGAGGGTTGGGTATAATGCCACCCTCCCAAACAGACAGACATACACACACAAACCCTTCCAAAATACATTTTATAAAACAATACAGTGCATTGTAAACATACACAGTGGGTTGTAAAGGTGAGGTCACATAATGTGCCTTTTCTACGTGCCAATGCAATCTGGTTTCTGGCATTGTGAACACTTCAGCGCAAAACTACACACGCAGCTGCTGCCAAGCACACAAATACAGTATATTTGCACACACACACTCATGCACGCTAACACATCGGCACATACACACACACAAACACAGTACATGTGCACACACACACACACACACACACACACACCACACACCACACACGCACACACACACACACACTCATGCACGTTAACGCATATGCACAAACACACACACAAACACAGTTTTTCATGGCTCCCCTGATATCAAAACATACGTCCTCGCTGTATGCTTCTACCCCCATCATTGACGCTGACGAATGGCTTCCCTCACATCCTACACAAGCCTATTTGTACCTAAATGTTTAGCCATCTCAAATGTAGCATTGTCTCTGTATAAAGGCGAGGAGTAAGTCTGAGGATGAACCAACAGTCTCAGTACTCTGACCTTTCCCTCATCTCAATGTGGTCTTGTGTTAACATCTCAGGATTAACTTATTCAACTATTTAATCACTGAGCTTACATTTAGATTACTTAAGATTCTCTTTCAGCCGGTTGTGGAATCGATAAATAGATTGGGTGCCTTACGTGTATGTGGCGCTGAAGTGTCAAGTGGCATTTTTTTTAACTAGGCCCATTCATCAAAAGGCAGCTTAAAGACGAACAGAATGCAGACAGTACGCCAACAGTAGTCTATGTTACAGCAGGGAAGACAAAGTGCTTTACTTCTGTCATTAGGGGGGGGGACGTCCCATGTCTGAACCCCCCTGATAGAACACTTAGAGGATAAACACCACCATTAATACTCCTCTGTGCACCTACTCTCTCTCTCTCCCTCTCTCTCTCCCCCCTTGCCTGTTCTGTCTCCTCTCTCTCCATCCTCTCTGCCCCATTATCCTACCTTGGCGGACATCCTGTCCTGTTCCCTCCTCTGTATCCCCTGCATCATCACCATTGTGCCAGAGACAGAGAGGAGGCCCATCCAAACCCAGATGGGGATGGTGGTGTGTGTGTGTGTGCATGTGTGTGTATGTGTGTGAGTGTGTGTGTGTATGTGGGAAGGGGGGGGGGGGGGGGGGGGGGGGCTAAGGATAGGGGAAAACATGATTCATTACACTTCCTGTTTGTTTCCCGCCTGACCGGGGTAGGGGGATGAGGAGTAAGACGAGGAGGAGGAGGGGGTGGAGGAGTTTTAGAAGGAGGAGGAAGATGAGGAGGAGAAGGAGGAAGATGAGGAAGAGAAGGAGAAGCGGAAGGAGGAGGAGCAGAAGGAGGAGGAGCACGCTCCCGGAGCTGCGATTGATTCTGTCCATTTAATTGGCTTTATTGGCCGAGATGTTTGGGGCCTCTGCAAAGAGGGCTCCCGGAGGCTGTTGAGTCCACTTGCACCAGCCCCCCCCACCTGCCACCATAAAACCTCCTCCCAGCTCCCCACTCCCCCTCTGAAGGAGAAAGCCTGTGTAATTGTTTTCCCTCCATCTTCTGTGTCATTGTCAGATGGGTCCTGCGGGATTATTAGCAACCCCAGGTCCCTCAATAATTCATCCGGAGCTATTTATACACAGATGGAGAGTCCTCTAAAGTCTCCCCCAGTGAGCTTATCTGACGCTTAGACAGACACGGAGAGAGAGAGGGAGGGAGAGAGAGGAGGAGGGAGAGAGGGGGGGGGGGGGGGGGGGGTGGAGAGAGAAGAAGATATTTTCTGAGAAAGTCTTAGAAAGGAAATGAGAGAAACAGACATAGAAGGAGCAAGAGAGCGAGAGAGAAAGACAGAGAGAGAGAGAGAGAGAGAGAGAGAGAGAGAGAGAGAGAGAGAGAGAGAGAGAGAGAGAGAGAGAGAGAGAGAGACAGTAATGGGAAGGACAGACAAAGCAGGATAGAGATTGGGATTGATAAAAAGAAAGAAAACAGCAAATATTACAATGCGGACGCTGTTCGAAAGTGTACAGTGAGAGAGAGAAAGAGAGTAAAAGAGAGCGAGCACGACAGAGACAGCGTGACAAGTGGTAAGACAGCGGGCGAGAGAGCAAGCTACATTGTAGGTAGCCACAATGACAGTGATTCTGGTGTACGTTGAGTTTCAAGGTGAAGCTCTCTCTCCCTCTCTCCAATGCTTTGGCAAAGTGAACAAAAGCACCACCCCGGGAATAGCATACACACACACACACACACACACACATACACACACCCGCACACACACAACACTCATTAATGGATTCTAATCTCCCCCTTTTCCCTCCATTTAACGCAATTAAGATGTTTGCGAAGCTAACATGGACCGCCAGTCAGTATAGGAAGGACGGATGAAAGACATTCCCAGGGATTTTTCATGTGCAAAGACAAACACAGTTATCCCCGCTTTTTGAGACGTCCACGTCTTAGACAAACAAAGCAGCTGTCAGTCATTCCTTAAAGCGTTTTCATAATTCACTGAGATAACATGAACACATTATCATAACACCATTGGCGCATTAGCTGCTAATCCCAAACAGATAGCCAACGGGCAACAGAAGGCTGCTTTTAATACACTTACAGATAGATACCTGTGTTTCCTCATCTGCCAGCGAACAGGAAATGTTGTTGTTGCCAGGCCTATGGCCCACAAAGTAGATTTCGGTTTCCTTTTGTCAGCTCTCCATCCACTGATAATTATAAATATTTAGTCCCATTTGGCAGGCACTTTTCTTCTCACTTACAATGCTCCCTCTTGGACAAATCAGGACATTGAAATGCCGTTTGGAACCATCGTTTGTATAGTCAGCAGTGGATGAGGCACATTAGCAAAGGACTATAGCACTGCAGGAGAAGGACGTTGCCGAAAAAGCAGTGAAACGCTTTAGTGGTCTGTTGTCTAAAACAAACATTTGATAACATTTGTTTTCCTGACACAATTCTTTTCTGGGACCTGCCTCGTGAGTAAGTCAATATTACCGGAATGATTTTGTGGTTTGACTATAGGGAGAGGGGGGTGAAGGTCTGGTTTTTATTGGACTTTTTTTTAAACATATATATACACAGTGCATCGCCTTGTGCAGCGGTGCAATCCGGTGGAGTGCACCAGGGAAAATGTAACCTTTTGCAAAGCTTTTATGTGTATTCCGAGTGGTGTGTACACTGAATACAGCAAGATTTTTTATTTTTATTTTGGCATCTTTCATAATCGGATATTCCGTGGTGACTTATTTGGAATCATTTCACACAAAAGTAATGTTATCTATCCAATATATAAATATTTTGAATGACTATAGCTGCAACTACTACTAAAGACTTAAACCGTGGGTCGGTGGCAAGCCCTTTTTGAGTATTTGTAAGGGATAGGTAGTTTCTGTTTGCTAGGCTATAGCTGTAGCCAGAGGCAATTTCTATGAAGTTGTTCTACTGCAATATGTCCTTAAGGTATTGATGGACTGGAGTTCATCTATTTATTTATTTCTCTCTCTCTCTCTCTCTCTCTCTCTCTCTCTCTCTCTCTCTCTCTCCCGCATACACACACACACACACACACACTCTTTTTTCCTTTCATTCTCGTTCTCGTTTTCGTGTCTTTCTCTGCCAATCATTGCTCCAGGGAAAGCTCATCTTCACAGCTAACCACTGCAAACAATACTCACCACTCACACAAATACACACATGTGTATTGCCGTTCAATCATGCATGCACAAATTCACTCATGCACAGACATACCTCCATGCCTGTTACCGTACACTCGGTGAAACCCACTCACCGCCAAGGAGCCCAGGCTTTTGTATAGGTTTGCCCGGATCCCCATCTCGTTTTCTGTGATTAAAAGCACAAACTAATAGGCTCAATCTCATTGGGGAGCCTGCAGGGCTCTCTGAGACACCTCAGATGCCATTAAATTGCAAATCTGTAATAATTTGCTGAAGGCTTTCTGTCCAGATTGCTCCCTGGGCTGATCTTGTGCATAGAAGCTGCGCCATGAATGGCCAAACAAAACCCAGCTGAGGCCTCTGACCAGCCAGCCAAGCTACCATGCACACATACACACACACACACACACACACACACACACACACACATGCATGCATGTACATACACACACACAAGCGATGATACCACTAAACACAATAGATCATTCTAAACTGTTTGTAAACAGCCTCTACACTTTCAAAGTAACTATAAACACTCACATTTACGTACTGTCACTTACTTTGTATTGTACTTTTTTGAATGTAGGTTAGTAACATTAGTTAGTTAGTTGTGCAAGTGAATGAGATATGCATACATGTAAACATACATAGACAGACAGACAGACAAGCAGGTAGGCAGGCAGGCAGACAGACAGAGAGAGAGAGAGACATACTGACAGACATCCCTAGGGGCAGCCAGGAGTGGCAGGGGACTAATTCTGCTCCCAGCCCAGGAAGGTCATCCTCTCTTCCCAAGCCTTGATGGCCAGGGTAGTGCTTAAATCTAGGAAAACGCAGCCTATAAATTACAGCAGAGGACAGAGGGGTCAGAGCCTGGCATGGAAGAGGGCCAGGAGCCATCAATCTACTGGGGCTGTTGGAGGGCGACATCTGTCGCTGGGACTCCCTCGTTCTTTCTGTTTCTCTCTCTGTCCCTTGCTTCTCTTTATCTCTCAGTCTTCTCTCTCAAACATGTTGGGGAATTGTCAGTCCCTGCTTCTTATTGGTTCCCTGTATGTCTCTGAACCTGTCTCTGTCTGTCTCTCTGTCTGTCTCTCTGTCTGTCTCTCTCTCTGTCTCTCTCTCTGTCTCTCCTTTCTCTCTGTCTCGTTCTCTCTCCCGTTACAATCGCTCCTCTTCCATTTCTCCTTCTTCCCTCTGCCGTTATATCTGTTTGTTTCCCTGTCTTCAATCCCTCCAGTAACACACACACACACACACACACACACACTCACACAAACACACACGCTCTCTCTCTCACACACACACACACACACACACACACACACACACACACACACACACACACACACAAGCCACCCGCCCAGCACACCTGCTCTTGCACAGATACACCCCCCCTCTCCACACTTAACACATTCTCTTACATCACTCTCTCTCTTTGAACATCCCTCAAATACTCTCTCTCTCTTTCTCTCTCCCATGCTCTCTCTCTCCATCCCTCTCTCTCTTTCTCACTCACTCTCTCTCTCTATCTCACTTCTCTTTTACTCACTCTTGCACCATCTCCCGCAGCCTCTATATATATTTGGGTCTATCTGCAACCAGTGAGATAGGGTATAGGGTATAGCCTGAATGTGCTCCTCTATGGAACATGAGACATATAATGCCCATGCATAATGTCCGTGTGACGTAGCATCATGGAGTATTCCAAGCTCTTGTCTTTAGAGATTCCAAATGGAAGACAATTAGGTTATGCAGAAATGCCATATATGCAAATAATGTCTCTTTGATAAGCTGAAAATCAATTAGGAAAGTGCAATATCATCTAAAATACGTTCTTGCCTTCCAAACTACTTTTTCTACCAGCATAATGAAAAAAATCATAGTTAATACATTGGGTCATAGCTTGAGTGACAAATACTTTAAGTGAGGATGTGCAAGTCAAGGCAAAAAACACCCTAAATGAGGCTGTTTGGTAGGATCATCTCCAAACTTAATTAAGACCTGCAAAAGCCCCCTGCCCCAAACCTGGTGGAAACTTCTCTGTGCGTTATTAATCATCCTCCATTTTAAGAATCCAACCTGCTGCTGAATAATTGAGGGCAGATCTTTGAAAAAGGCCCTAACCCCCCCCCCCCCCCCCCCCCCCCCCACCTTCCTCTTACAAGTCAACGCGGTGCATTTTTAACTGCCACATTAAATAGACATGAAGGGGAGATGTAAAGGAAGTGAATTGAATCAGAGACACTCAGAGCCCTGGCAGTCGCAGCTTAGAGAGAAGTGTACACTATGAAGCTGTCCCCGTCCTCGCTCTCCTTCTCGGGGAGAAGAACAAAGTTGGACGTGTGTCTCGACCCGACAAGCACCACATGCTCTGAGGTGTTTGCTTTGCTTTGTGGTTCAGACAAACAGAACACGGTCTGTAGATGTCCTGCCCACCCCCCCCACCCCATGCCACATTGGGAAATAATGCCACTGTTGTTTTCTGAAGCACGATGAGCTGAAATCTTATCGGTTTCCGTATCTGAATGTATTTCTTTCACCATTAGCTAGATGCTATGGGGAAACGTAACCCAAATGAACAAGTACTATGTAAATGTGTTGACTTTTGACATGCAGATTTAAATTTAAAATGCCATATTAGATTTGACAATATACAATTTACGTGGAGGACATATTGCAAATGAATAAGATGGGAGAGCCCTCAAAGCTTCTGAAAGAAAATTGATGAAAAAATAAAAGAATCCCCTGACCCAAATACATACAAACACATATTATAAATGATGCAATTTTTAATTATCGCAATCCTTAAATAGTTTTAATAGATTTAAAAATAGATTTAACAATCCTTAAATATAAAAATAACACCACTGAATTTGTCTTTCCCAAGTTTCCAAAATATTGCATTTCCGAACTCTAGACCTAGACAGATATTGGGGGAGGGGCTGAGCAGTCTAAGGACGGAACAGGCCCAGAGCATTGAATATTGAAACATTCAACACAAAGCTCAATAATATGATGCTGATGTAATGTACTTGAAAGCAGGAAGTGTTCATATCTCAAAGGAGCTCGTTTGAAAAACACCATTTCCCCCAAAATACTTTCAAAGAATGAAGCACTGGAGCAAAGATGGCAATAGGCAGGGGAGATTGATGGGATTAACACAAAAAAAGTTAAAATAAAAAAAACATTTATAAAACTGCTTGACAAGACAGTCCTTTTTTTTAAATTCCTGCTACAAGCTACCATTTTACTTTATAGACAACAAAAGTGTGAAATGGGGACTCACTTTACATGTTAATATTTCAGGGGGGTTCTTGTCTCAAATATGTTAGTGAATGGTTGACCTCTCTCTCTCTCTCTCTTTCTCCCTCTCTCTTTCTCCCTCTCTCTTGCACACCCTCTCTCACTCCCTCTCTATTTCTCGCATTTTGTATTTTTAAACTGCAAGATTATCAATATTTTTGCCTAATCTCAGTGTCGGATTATAATTAAATCAATCTGGATTAACCTTCCAAAACAATCACATTACAAAGGACAATGTTGTCATGTAGGAAAACTCGGCTCTCGGTTGTTCTCAACACTCTAAACAATGCGTCTTGCTTGAAAGGGAATGGATTGTCTGTGATGGTATCATCTCCTATTAGCTTGGCTTGGTGACATGGCTGCAGAGGCGTCGCTCGCCCGCCGTTATTTATTTGCCCAGAGGATATTGCTGAGGTCAGCAGTCTCTCTCTCTCCCTCTCCCTCTCTTACCTGGACAAGTGACAGCTACAAATCTTTCTCTTGGTGGAGCTTCCCTACAGGTCAGCAGTGCCGTCTGCACGGTGAGCCATGATTTTACCATGTGGGCCACTGTGCTACCGTAACAAACCAAAATACGCTGAGAGAACACCTTTTTTTTCTTAGATATATGTGTATATATTGATTCAGAAAAAATCTGAAAACATTTTTCATCCTAGTACTATAACCTCAACAAACTATTTGAGTTATTAAAATGATGTGTCAATAAATTACAAGGCAATTATAATTATTCATGGTACACTCATAGGACAGTAGTTGTGAATGTCTGAGTGAGTTATGTTTTACAGCCAAATAAAGTATTGTACTGAACATTTTACACCAGTTGTAATTTCATGAATTTTTTATAGTGTAACTATATACAGTATGTATGTTATGGTATGTGTTTGTGTGCGTGTATGTGCATGTGTGAGTGTGTGTGTGTGTGTCTGTGTGCATGTGTTTGTGTTTGACCAAAGGTTCTGTGTCATATTTATAAATTGTGTGTGTGTGTGTGTGTGTTTGAGTGTGTAAAGTAGAGAAGTATAGTGTAGAGTAAGAGCGAGAGAGAAAGAGAGAGAGAGAAATAGAGAGAGAGACAGCGAGAGAGTGAGAGAGAAATAGAGAGAAAGAGAGAGAAAGTGAGAGAGAGAGAGAAAAAGAGAGGGAGAGAGAGAGAAAAAGAGAGGGAGAGAGAGTGAGAGAGAAATGAATCCACATCTTTCTATGAAATGGCTTCCTTAGGAGACCAGATGAGATGAGTCGCATCCTATGCCCTCTCACTCACCCCACAATCCACCCTCCCCCCTCCCCTCTGTGAAAGGTCAGTGGTTTTAATGAGGGAGGGGGGCAGGGGGTTGGGTTAGAGGAGCCAGAGGCCTCCACCTCCTCTCTGACCTGGCCTCATGGCGACAGACCCCATGCGGTTAGCATGCAGATCCCCACAGGAGCTTCCTGAGCAACAACCTCTGCCTGGCATCCATGTGGTCATGTCTCGCTGTGATTTAGCTAACTCTGACCATGGACCCCGCCCCCCCCACCCCCCACCCCCCCACCCACAACAATAATGGACAAGCCAGAGTTACTGGTGCCGGTTGGTCAATTAGGCCTGGTGTATTCTCGCGCCCGTTCCGCTTTCTATCAGTTGCCTGGCATGTTCTGGGCATTACCAAGACAGACATGGTGTTTGTGTGTGTGTGTGTGTGTGTATGTGTGTGTGTGTGTGGGTGTGTGGGTGTGTGGGTGTGTGTGTCTGGTTGAGTGTGTGTGTGTGTGTGTGTGTGTGTGCGTGTGGTAGTAATAGACATTGGTGGTATGGTGCCTGGTGGTAATAGGACTTGCTGGAAGTATCTGAGCGTATTTTGGTTCAGAGCGCAATCTCCTTTTGGCAAAACACACGAAGCCCCTCTTCCCGGCAAAACACTTAACGTGGACCATAATGTGTCGTCATAGAAACAGAGCACGACGTGGGGCCTGAGTGCACATTGTAAGCTAAGCTTAGCCGAGTATTCTGGGCCGGCGATGGGAGGGAGCGACGCGCATACAAAGGCATGGAGCGCACACAAACATACGCAGACGCATTCAACACACTGACACACATACACACACACAGGCAGCAGCTCACACACACATACACAAAGACATACACACTTACACATACACACATACGTGCGCACACAGGGAGCATGCACACACACACACACATACATGGACACACACACGCGCGGACAAACACACAAACACACAGACACACACACAAACACACACACACACACACACACACACACAAACATACGAACACAAACACACACACACACACACACACACACACACTCACACACTCTCACTAAAACCAAATGTGAGAGGAGAAAGATCCTGCAGAGGGGATGATGCAACAGGAGTGAAACTGTAGGGCTGCAGCGCGCGCTGCATTAACACAGACCCACAGGACAGAAAACAGACACGCGCACCCCTCTTTCTCTTTGTTCAAAGGCAAAAATTGGTCATACTTTTCTTTGTGAGGAAACCTGTACTACCCAGTGACCTGAATAAACCACTGCATCAACGGTAAATACTTTATATATATAGGAATTTCTACAGCCGCTGCAATTGCTATGATCTTGCATTAACCGATTAGTCCAAAGGTACTTATATAATAATAATATAACAAATTAATTAATAATATTAATGAGTATTCTTTCAGTTCAGTTGATGATAGTGTTGTTTTTTATTGACATTCAGTAACATGTACAAGTACATCTAGTACACGATAGTTTACCTTTGACCATCAGCCAACAACGGTGCAGTAAAGACGTTTTCAACATTACTAGAGAAAACATTTGTGAGTCCAGGGGTATCCTGGGATGGTTTTGTATTTCACTATGTGATGCCCGGAACAACTGTCAAAGTCGAAGAGGCCGAGTCCACCTTGCCTTCCACTCTGAGCCGGACTCGTAAACTCAACCTCAACTTGCTTGGCATACAGAGAGAACATAGGCTGTGTGCTGCAGCTGCTGTTTTCTTTCTGTTTGTTTTTTGCCTGGCCAAGGACAAATCAATTACTTGTATTAGGTGGGAGGCTGAATGCAAAATATGATAGAACTACTTTACTTAACTTAAAGGTGACTTAAAGGTTGTGCTGTCGTGAAAAGAAAAATCCACACTACTCTTTAGACTAAGGTATAGTACATTAAACTATATATATATAATATATATATAAAATGCTTGATTACCTCTGTGGCTTATTAAACAAAAAACACGGTCATGAATGGTGTCAGGACACACACACACACACACACACACACACACACGGTATCTGGGAAGGACATCCACGTCCCACGCTGAACTCGGCACGAGCAGAGAGAGAGGGGGGTGGGGGGGGGAAAGGGGTCCGGCTGTGTGCATTAGCAGCAGTACATCTCTGCGCGCCGTGCTCCGTGCAAGGAGCAGAAGCAGCAGCCGGTGACCGTTATAAATGGCCTCTATTAGCGGGGCTGGGACGCAGAGGGGGTAGAAATAAAATCATTGGGAAAAAAATATAAAAAATGTAGGACTGGTACTGTCGCCTCGCTCCATCCTGCTTTCCCCTGGCTCGTTGCCCCCCCCCCCCCCCCCCCCCCCCACCACACACTGCCTCTGCAGACCCCCAGCCCATATAACATCCTCCACCCTCCACCACCACTACCACCTACTCTCCGATACCACTGCCACCAACCTCCACCCCTATGCTCCAAGGGGACAAAATCCTAAAGACTAGATTACTGGTGATACATGGAGTCATTATAAGGAGGGTTATGGCAATAGTATCACCGAGCCTGGCTGACAATAGCTGTAATAGGAGTGTCTTTCTTGGGGATATGGCATTTTTGTTGCCCAGCCGCTGTCAACACACACAAGACCACTCTGTTGCTTTCATTACCTGCTGGAGATAAAAACACTGGTATCATAATTGTTTTTTGTACTTTTTTTTCTGCCTTTTTTTCTGCATTTACAAGAATATTTCACCAGAGGGAGGGATATATAGGAACATTTGTGACTGCTTTATCGTATTCATCACAGCTGTTTCTGTTTTGTTTGAAGTAGCAGGGACGGTTAATCATAAGGATGAGACCCCCTTGATCTCACGTGTAAGGCATTATCAAACTGCGAGGCGCGACGGAGAACAGGGGCTATGTCGTTGTCAAGCCAACAGTAGCTGAGACAGCATTGAGGGAGAGGGAGGAATCCTTCATTTGTGAAGGTATGTTCAAAGAATCAGATCGGAAAATTGTGTTTTCGAGCTGTGTTGACAAACGCGGAAGGGAGTAATCGTCTATGTTAAACCGTTATAATGTAATTACAAGCAATGCAGTATTAAACTAAAGATTTGTACTATTTTAATACGGTCGGGATGCAACAGTACACAACTTACAGAGGCAGAATGCAGATAACTTCAACAAAACTCTGTAAAAAAAAAACAATTATTCCAGACATGTGTATAAAAACCATCACCAGGTTTTGCTGCGCTAACCACGGATGACCTCACAAAACTGCTAACTAATATCGACGACAGGCGTTCCTCACCTAAGAGAGCGAGAAAGAGAAGCAAGGGGAGGAGGAGAAGGAGGAGGAGGAGTAGGAGGAGAAAGAAGATAAGTATGAGGAGGAGAAGGAAGGAGGAGGAGAAGCAGGAAGGAGGAGAAGCAGGAGCAGGAGGTGGAGAAGGAGGAGGAGAAGGAAGGAGGAGAAGGAGGAGGAGGAGAAGGAAAGAGGAGGAGAAGGAAAGAGGAGGAGAAGGAGGAGAAGAAGGAAGGAGGAGGAGCAGGAGGAGGAGGAGAAGGAGGAGGAGGAGGAGGAGGAGAAGGAGGAGACAAATCCTTCACTCAACCCGTGGTGGAAGTGGTGCAGTCAGTCATGGTGTGTGTAGCAGCTATAGAGCCTCCAGCTGTTAAAATATGAGATCGGCGGGGTGCGGGGGGGGGGGGGGGGGGGGGCTAATGAAAGCATGGGCTCCTAGCCCCGGGACGAGGGGCCGTATATCGCCACGCGGAGACAGGTCTTAGAATCAGCTGGCAGGGCCCATTGCCCACTGTTCTGGAGACCGCTGCCGCTGATTAAGTGTCCAACAGGGACTTGCAACTACAGCTGGGCTATTAATAAGAGATAACCCCTTCTTCCCTTCTCCACCTCTTCTTTGGTGTGCGCCCTTCCCCCACCCAACCATCATGACAATAGTCTCAAATTGTTTTCTTCATCATCCTCCTCCTCCCCCTCCTCTACCTCGGCCAGCACCCCATTCACACAACACATGCTGCCTGTCAAACACAGTCTACTCGTGGTGGTTGAGATGAGGATGCAGACCAAATGCAATAGGTGTAGTGAAAAAAAGTGTAGCAGCTAATTCCCCAGTGCTTCAGAATCCTCCTGGGACATAGAATGCCCTGCAGGTGTCGCAGATCAATGGCTGCACC
>JACYXH010000363.1:3250000-3305000 GCA_026745465.1 Lota lota | reverse complement strand
TTGCCATACCTCACACGTAAGTGTGAGGTAGGAGGTTACAAATCATTGTAATTATGTTCAGTGTGTAGTGTCACGATGATTATGTAAGCTATGCTGCCATTATGGTCATCCACCTCCCCTCCCCCCTCTCTTTTTACTCACTTTCTTATACTCTCTCTCTCTCTATACCTCTATCAGTGGCTTTCCCGGTAAAACGTTGTCAAGGCGCCGCTCGTCTCCATGAAGTAAGATGACCTTGATGACTGCGCCCATCAGGCTGATAATACAAACATGCAATTAACAAGCAATGCGTGCGACAGCACCACTGTGTCTTCTCCTCCCACCCAATGGAATGTACTCACAGTCGTATCTGTACTCCCGCACGTCCACTGTGTCCAGGTCTGACGCCGCTTTTGTAAACATGTAGCAGTTATTTATTTTTATATTTATTCAAACCTGTTATTAGTTTGAATTATGAGTCATGCATGTGATAATGGAATCCATAGTTAAATAAGCAGAGGCTGGAGACATTGAACGCATTCGAATGTTTTTGTCCTGAGGGGCTCTGGGAAATATGGAGCCTTGTTGCTGTCCAGGGTCCTGAAACACTATGGCTTCATGGACTGTGGCTTTTGAGGAGGACAAAAACAGTAACTGTTACAGAACAAAGTCCCTCTATCTATCTATCTATCTATATCTTTTTTTATCTATTTCTCTATCTACACACACACACACACATATATATATATGTATATGTCTGTCTTTCTAGCTATAAATTGCTTATGTGAATTATATATGTGAATTGTATATTTGAATTGTAGATGTGAATTGTAGATGTGAATTGTGTATGTGAATTGCATACGTGAATTGTATATTTAAACATAATTCAGCCCCTAACTGCAGGGGTTTGACCTCTGATGATTGCTCATTTGCCTCTTTCATTTCAATTTTACCAGGGTAACGCTTGCAGAACTGCAAATAAACGTAAAAGGGAAATGAAATCCTGGCTTGGCAAGATACACAAATAGATTGATAATCTGCATATGCACCATAAAGCGCGTCTGCGTCTCCCGTATCACCTATTCTGCATAGTAATGTCTGTTCTCACCTCTCCTTCACGTGGGACAAAGTTCTAAATCTCCCATTGCCTTGAGACACCGAGGGATGTAGATCACTCCTCCCTAATTTAGGGAGGAGGGGTTGGGCAGACTGAACAGGAAAAAGAAAAGGGCATGGGCATGAGTAAATGCATTAAAAGTTTAGAGGGGAGTCGAGGAAGATGTCTTCTTACCTTGAATAACACCAACTGGTGTGAAAGCTCAGAGCTGGGCGGTGTGTTGTTTGGAGTCAGCATGGCTGCCTAATTTCTGCTTGTTGCCCCCTTCCCAAATGTGCTTTTCATTCTTTTTTATAAATAAAAAATGTAAAATGTGCAAAAGAAAGAAAAAAAAGAAAGTTGTTTTATATATGCAATGATCTATATGAGCTATACCGACATGGGACCCGAGGGTAGCAAAGTCCAAACGTAGCTTTAATTGGGAGTCTACGGATCTTTCTAAACATTCCTGAGGAAAAATGTGTATTTCAGGGGTCATGTGTGGAATGAGAAGAAGAGGATATGTATTCTGTAGAGAGCGCTGGCTGAAGAAATAACAGAATAAAAAATACTCCGACCCCATTGAGTGAAGAACCAGAACCATTACAATAATCTTTCCAACGTTAACATTGGAAAGTGTGCAAAAAGTTGAAACTTTAAGAGATGGGAAAATATTTATTCACACATTTTTGTAAAACCCTGTTTCTTTTATGAAATAACATGAATCAGATAACTTCACTCATTTTCCTTCATTCTATTAAATTCTTCACAAAGCTTGGTGTTAAACAGAACATAAAAGGCCATAAAATCGAACGTGCATGTCTAAAAATCTTACATCTTTCCTTGAATGGCAAAAGCATCACAGAGCAAGATGCCAGATGGAGCTGAGATGCGATGCATTACAAACGTCAGCCTGCAGATTGTTTTTAAGTTGACCTTTATACTTTTGAATCTTCTATTGTCTGCGTGGAGCCCCTGTGGTGGTACCTGGGCAGCATTGGAAAGTGATTAGGGCTGTGACATTTGACATGGGTGGGCATCGTTCCTTGGACTGAATCCCAGAGAGCTGCAGAGAGCGGTTGAGCCGACAGCTGCTCTCCTTGACTGACTGGCTGCACCAGAAAAACACAAACACTGCTCAAATAAACATAAGCTTTTTGACTTGATTAACTGACACACACAGATACGGACACACACACACAGACACACACATGTGCACGCCCGTGCCTCTGCATACCTTAAGATTTGCAGAAGCACAATCATGAATGTATGTGTGTGAGTATTTTCTTTTTCGTATTCATTTGCATGATTTTAAAAAGAAAATATGAAAGCATAAATTTAAGCATACAATTATAACATATAAGTCTATAAACATGAATCATAGCATATCAGCATCAATTATCAGTTTTATATATGGCTGGTCACATCTATCCACAGAGACGTCACATGATCTAGATTAACTCTGACCCCCCCCTAACCACCATCACCACCACCTCCCCTACCACCACCGCCACGGCTGGTGTAAACCAAACCCCTGCAAGGGCAGGACCTAGCTGTCAGAGGGATGTGACACCTCTATTTCAGAGGAGGAGGATATTTCGGGGGGGGGGGGGGGGGGGGGGGGCAGTGTCTCTGACCCCGCTCTGTCATTACTGGCTCTGGGGAGGGATGTAGGACTCGCTGGACAGCGTGGTAGCACCTGGTTCTCTGCACCCTGGGGGAGGAAAGGTTTCGGGAGCCCATGGTGTGATTGCTTGTGTATAGTAGTGCGTAGTAGTGTGCAAATGTGTCTATGTGTGTGTGTGTGTGTGTTTGTGCATAACCCTTTTTCCAGATTTTCTCTCCATTTATTTTTACATCAATTTCATCCCGTTGGGGTTGATGGTCTGGACACAGTGTGGCAAACACACATATGCAAACGCACACACACACATACACACATGCCCACACACTAACACACACACACACACAAACACAGCCGGAAACAGCCAGGATTACAGATAAACGATTAGATTAAAAGACATAATAACATGGAACATCAACTGCTAGAGGTCTTGGTCATGCCAGCTCGTAGACACAAGCACGATTTATTTCACTTAACTATTTCTAAGTGTCTTTATATAGATTCATCATGGGAACCTGTACACCAAAACGTTATGGTGAGACACCTACTTAACACCGCTGAATCACAGAATATCAATATCTGACAGGCTCGAGCATGTTCTGTCTACCAATACGTTGAATATGCTTGTTGCTTATTTGTTTGTTTCAGAATATTCTTTCCCTTGCTCTAGTCTATAGGACTCAAAATGGGGTTCAATATGTGTCTACAGTTTTCTAGTAGTGATTAGAATGATATAATGTATAGAATTCACATTACTGTGAAGTCAGCACCGTTTGTAATACAAAGACTGTAAAGAGTGCCTTTTGATTGATGGCCAAATGGTTTAACGTATTGATTGACAACCACACGTATTGGCCATGCTAAATAATGCCTGGTCAAATGTAATGCATGCTAGTTTATGTTTATACTGAGCAGACAAACATTTTTGCTGACCTTCCCTTTCAGGCAAGAAAATGAATGGAATCATTACCATTGTTTTTGGCTATGGGAAAATACCCCTAAAAATAATGTCTGGTCTGAATAGAAAATGGTATATTGAAATGTTGTTGATTGATTCACGGCCCAATTACATGCCAAAACACTGCACAGAAAACAGAAGAAAACACTATGACAGGGGAAGCAAGATAAAGATTAGTAATGACAGTGTAGTGTAAATAATTCATTAAATGACGCTATGTGTTATGCGCGACAGCCTGACCGTGTGATCTGTTCTGTGTTGAGGTATAACCATGATACTGTCAAACAGCATGGGGTAGATGCGGGGTCTATAGTTCCATCAGTCAGAGGGGCCAGATTGTCCATTTTGTTGACGGCACAAAAAAACCCATTTCAGCCTGCATTGTTATACATTTTATAAAAGGGTGAATATTTCACAACCAAGGTCACTTTTCTCTGAATCGGTTCTCCTCAAGGCATCTCGAACGACCAAAACGTCCTAATGGATCTAACCGGTGTGGAGCCTTCTGGGCTGTGTGGAAGAGGAAGTGAGGGCTTATGCTCTCCCCTTTGATCATGACAGATGACTAGTCAAACATACTAAGGGTTGACAGAATGATGGACGGACGGTCAGATAAACAGACAAGCGGAGCGATAGAGAGATGGATCAGTTTTACTGTAACACCTGCCAGTAAGGGTTCAGGCGTGCATGAGATGATGTCGCCCGCCGTGTAGCCATGATTGTTGGCGTGCGTGCATGAGGAGCTGAGTTAAATAGCCAACCTGACTGAGTACATTTGAGTTGAAACGTTCGCCCACCCACCCACACACACACACACACACACACACACACACAAATGCGCACGTTTCGCCTGCATATGCACAAAGCCGATACTGTCGTGGAGAAGCGCAGTGTGCATCACGCATGGCTGATCTTTAAGTTCATTAGCATGAGAAAGGCTGGTGATGAGATGGAAGCCAGTAAATGCCAAGTGATTGAGAGACAGGAGGCGTCTGCGTATGTCTGTCTCTGTCTGTCTGTCTCTCATTCTCTCTCTGTCTGTCTTATTCTCTGTGTGGTAGACTTTACTGCCATTCTGTATGCGTTTGTCAGTCTATCTGCTTGCCTGTCTGTCTTACTGTCAGTCTTCCTCTCACCCTCTGTTACTGTCCGTGTCTGTCTGCCTACCCATCTGCTGTTATCCTTCACTGTCTGTCTGCCCCCCTCCCTCTTTTATTGTCTGTCTTACTGTCTGTCTTCCTCTCTCCCCTCTTTCACTGTCTGTCTGCCTGCCTGTCTGTCTTACTGTCTTTCTTCCTCTCTCCCTCATTCACTTTCTGTATGCCTGTCTGTTAGTCTGTCTGTCAGTCTGCCTGTCTCACTGTCCTTCTCTCTCCCTCTGTAACTGTCTGTTAGTTTGTCTAACCGTGTCGATAGTGCAAAGTCTGTCATCATCTTTGTCGATCACCTGTCAACCATCTGCTCATCTGCTGCTATCCTTCATGGCCTGTATCTCTGTCTACCAATT
The DNA here is from genome assembly GCA_026745465.1 of Lota lota. Classification (NCBI taxonomy): domain Eukaryota; kingdom Metazoa; phylum Chordata; class Actinopteri; order Gadiformes; family Lotidae; genus Lota; species Lota lota. Next base: position 3,299,836 of record JACYXH010000363.1, on the reverse strand, counting down.
TTCGAGTATATCCTTCACCACCTGCCTGTATGCCTGTCTGTGTATCTGTCTCAGTCTCTCTGTCTGTCCCTCTGTCCATCCTTCTGTCTGTACGTTTTCCCACCCCCTGCTAGTTTCCACCATGCCTGCCTCAAACATTTTCAACACCTTCGTCATACCACCATAACTACCAAAGCTCCTCTCAGTGTGGACACAGAGCGGGACAAACAGAACAGTTTTCTGTCCTGCAGAATAGACGCGCTAGGTGAGGAAAGCTGTGAGCGAGAGAATGAGAAAGAACAAGGCCACAGCGTCTGCCTCGGCTTCCATCACACGCAAACACACGAGAGGGAGAGAGAGAGAGAGGGAGAGAGAGAGAGGGAGAGAGGGAGAGAGAGAGAGAGAGAGAGAGAGAGAGAGAGAGAGAGAGAGAGAGAGAGAGAGGGGCTTCCTGGCGACAGCTTTGCTCAGATATGGAAAGGTCATTAATAATGAATACTAAATCAGCATCTGAAAAAGGTTACAGTTTTCAAGCATTGCACTGCCTTCCTTGTACCTCTCTCGTAGCATTTATTATATCGCCTTTTCAGTGCCGTTTCAACGTCGCCTCTATTGTCAGGGAAAATATGAGCTACGGCTTCGCCTGGGTTTTTGTAGGCTGGGCTGGCGAGTAGATGAGAGAGAAATGGAAGCACATAGTGATTCATTTTCACGCAGATCAAGGCTGATGTCGCTCGGAGATGCATTGGTTTATTTGGTGTTTGGTGTGAGGCTTGTATTAAAACCCAACTCTACGAACCACACAAATAGGACATTTTAGGACACCTGTGGTGTTTATGTATTCATATACTGTATGTCTATATATATATATATATATATATATATATATATATATATATATATATATATATATATATATATATATTTCATTCTTCTTGTTGATGTTTGAACGCTGCCTAGTGTGGCAAGTGCAGTCACTCACGTGTCATTTCTGCTATTGCGCTGTGGTCCCTGTGTGTGTGTGTGCGTGTGTGTGTGTGTGCGTGACAGATTCCTGTAGGACACAGTGGTCAGCGGTGTCATGGCATCCTGCTGTGAGGCTGTGGCCACATATGTGTGCACCACATGGTGACAACCCCCCCACCCCACCCCCCAGGGAACCGTCTGGTCGGATGTGGGTGCAGGAGCCTGTCATTGCCTCTCTGTGAACTGTGTGCAGGGGTCTCTATATAGCAGGCCCATAAGAGGAGATGGGGGAGGAGGAGGGGTTGGGTGGGTTACTTTATCATGTGACTCTCACTATCTTTCTTCGCTACTCCGCTCGCCCGGGCTGACAAGAAATATATTATATTGCTCCTGGTACTGAATCTTATAAAAACCAACGTAGGATTCAGGGATCACATTTTACAGCGTTACAGTCTATCGGAGTAGCTGGTAGAATGAAAAGCAAAGAATATATATATTTCTTTCTTTTGTTTTTCACAGGAATAACAAGGGGATATATTGCATAGCATCCCTTTTTGTGATTGTTAGCACGGATGGGAAAAAAACAAAAAACTAAGTGTTTGCAATGTGACATTGTATGGGTTGTCGTAGGATACCAGTTATTTTCTCCTTGTTAAACACACTTATTTTGATAGGGAGCAAAAATATTCAGCGGTACCACTGATTACTACCTTGTCTCATTACAGAGGTGTGGACTCATTAAAAGGAAGGACAGTTAGCATGTGGCAAGCTGCGAGGAGAGGTTACCAAGCAACGTCGCCATGCGCACCGCCACGCAGATGCCATGCCATCTCATTACCATGCTCGTTCTTGTAAAAGGCATCGAGTCAATCAATCAATCAATATGCAACCAATAATAAACTATGGATAAAGACATCTAGAAAGGTTTTTTCCTTGGTTCACTGGAATGTGTTAAACATGGATTGCGCCATTCCCTATCATAATCAATATTCAATCATTTATAATTTTTGGCTGAATTAAATGTATTGAGGATTGTTTGTTATATGTTACACTGTGGATAAAAAAGTGAACAACCTCAAAATGACATAATAAATAATGACTCATAATTAGCTTATTATGGATTATGCAGTGAACATGGGCATGTGTGTGTGTGTTATGAAGCCTTCATGATGGACACAGTTGCATCGGTGGTTTGACCTCTTGTTTTATAGAGGAACCACCATCACCCGAAACACACAGAACGTTTCCCACTGTGATACTCCTCCTGCTCTGCTCCTCTCCCGCTCGCCTGCTGGCTGTTTATCTATCTCTCTCTCTGTCTCTGTTTTTCTCTCTCTCTAACACACACACACACACACACACATACTGTATAAACACACACACACGGATGTCAACTTTTACAACAACTCCAGTTGCGTTGTTATTATGCTAATAAAGATGGCGTGAAAATGCGTATTTCATCTCATAAAGCCAACATCTCAAGAGAATAATAAAAATACCGGTGATTTATCCACAAAACAATAAAATACAACAGTTGTTTATTTATTTTTGTTCAGCAACAATGGGATTTAGTTTATTCAGTATTAACATATCACCTTTAAGGAAAATCAAGCAGAATTCCTGATCCATCTTTCCAGAACACCTCTATCCTGGAGGGATTCTGGGAAGTTCCATAGTTTAATGCTCAACAAGGTTCATGCGAGGGGAAAAAACTTAAAGAACTTGTTTGCAGGAGTACCGCTTGACTTTGGTGAGAAAATGCATTCTACACAACACGTGTTCAAGTTGAAAGGCTGCTCTTCTTTGAAGTCGTCTTCTGATTGTTATGCTTTCGTATTATTGTAAATTGGATTCAGTACATCAACACTTGCAGAGTGGCTCAGAGATAGTCTCTGTCTGAATTCAAGCTTTGCCACTTCTGAAGCTTGAAATGAGAGAGAGCGCTAAGTTATTTCTGACATATACTAATTACATGGAAATTAATCAGTCAATAATCAGCACATGTTCAATATTCATAAACAACTAGTAATTAATGTATTGGGTAGTTACCAAGTCACAGATAACCATGTGGCCAGGACATTGTCTTCCTACTTATTATATATTTGTTCATAGAAATGGAAAATTGACCTTTACACCTAGGACGAAAGAATAAAACCACCAGATAATTGCAGTTCTCTATTTGTTCTCTTCATCTACTTGTTTTTCATTAAATCTCAAACAAATACGAACACACACATGCACGCAAATACACAAACAAACAAACACACACAAGTAAATGTAAATTGACTACATTTATATAGCACTTTTCAGACCAGTGGCCACTCAAAGGGCTTTGCAATTATTGCCTCACATTCACCCATTCATACACCCATTCATACACACATTCATAGACAGATGGCGGTGTAAGCCATGCAAGATCATGGCCAGGTGGTCGGGAGCAGTTAGGGTTAGGTGTCTTGCTCAGGGACACCTCGACACTCAGCCCCTGTTATGTTCCATGCAGACTTTCCCCTCATTAATATATATTTTTATTTTATAGAAGATTTTATAAAAATCTACAACCCTGTACGCGCCCCAGCAGGAAGTCACAACAAGGAAAGGAAGGCCTGACACTCCTGCAGGACTTGAAAGAAAGAACAAGAAAAAGGAGAGGAAAAAACAACAAACTTCTCGTTTCCTAGCCTTAAAATAAAAAATGATAGTAAGCAGCAATCCTGCTACGACTCATAAAAAAAAAGGATAAGAAAAAGGAAAGAAGGGAAGAAGGCTCCAACCAGCAGTTTAAGGCTGAGTGAGGATTAATGTTCTATCGTCTAATAAAATCATAAAGAAAGTGAATGAACATAATATCAGGCACTACCCCCCTGTGAAATAGCCCTTTCATAGGCCTCCCAGGGTAGACCCGTTTTATGTCCAAGCTTTCCTCCTCCTCCTACTCCTCCCTCCACACACACACACACACACACACACACACACACACACACACACACACACACACACACACACACACACACACACACACACACACACACACACACACACACACATGCTTTACCCCATCCACCCCCTAGGCCTCTCCTTCTCTCCCCCGACCCCCTGCTCCTCTCAACACATTTCATATCCAAACCCAAACGTCAATAGTCATTCCAGCCACAGACAGGGAGAAATGAGAATTGTGTGTGTGTGTGTGTGTGTGTGTGTGTGTGTGTGTGTTGGTGTCACCTGGCTAGTTTTCAGCATGACGGACGCGCGGTACAATAAATGAACGGCGCCTCCAGCAATATCAAAGATGTCGGGGGGAGGAGATCTGAATGGTGGGTGGGTGGTGTTGGGGGGAGGGCGTTGTTTAGTTTGGCTCGCCATGATCATTATTAGTCATGTCAATTGTTTGAGACGATGTACGCTGCGGGGCATCTATCTCCATGTCTCCTCTCCTCCTCCCTCCTCCTCTCCTGCTCTCCATATCCTGGACGCTTCAAGGTAACCGACGCCTCTTGGGTGGTTGTCTGTCGGTATAATTGAAAAAAAAAACGGATGATGTACGCATGTCAGGCAGCGTGAAAGTCACACAGAAGCAAACACACAGCCTCGGCGAAGGCTTTCTATCGGTCTCTAATCATCTCTCTCTCTCTCTCTCTTTTTCTCCTTCACCTTTTTTACACAGAGGCATAAACTGCAAAGACAAGTGTGCACACCCACACACTCAAAGAGAAAGAGAGCGAGAAAGAGACAGAGCTAGAGAGAGATGGATGGAGAAGATGGAAGACTGTGTAAACCTGTGTTGGTGGCACGTGTGCAGTATAAGTCTTGTGCGTGTGCATTAAGGAATGTGTGTGTATGTTTATACGTTGTGTGTGTATGTGTGTGTGTGTGTGTGTGTCTTCCAGACCTCATTAGCATGTGTGGTGCAGACAGACAGCGGTGCTGATCTGAGTGACAGGCCACTAAGCAGAAAGGCGGATCCGCCACGCAAATAGTATAGACAGGCGATGGCGAGGTAGACAAGCATGTAAACATGCACACGTGCAGAGACACAGGTGGAGACTCTAAGGAGGCCACTGGAGCACAGACAAGCCAACAGAGCAAGTGATAGCACGGCAGCCTGAGGAAGAGGGTCAACAACGAAAAACAACAACAAAGATAACTAGACACATAGAAAAGACAGACACACTTCACCGACAGCCATGCATTGCGACTTTCTGACAACCCGGCCAATGCTCTGTGCTCAGGCAGGCAGGCGGTTAGACAGGTTATGCCCAGACACAACAGACAGGTTGTGACTACAAGAGACAGGGTTGTGACTACAAGAGAAGCTGCAGCAAACAAGGTCCGCTAGGTTTGCTGATGGTGCAGATCGCTAGATAGGAATATGGTGGAGGGGACGACAGATAGACGGGCACATAACAGCTAGGGAGAGCGAAGCTGCCAGAGAAAGTACAAGGGGAGGAGACCTACACACGCGCACAGCCACATACACACACACACACACACACACACACAGGCGCGCACACACACAAACAAAGAAGACATGCCTAGGAGTGGGCAGGCAAACAGGCAGGGTCTGGAATGAGCTGGTAGTAGATAAGATTCCTGTGTGGCGTTGCCGTGGGCAGCGGTCTGCGGAGCACACAGGCCTGGGGCGGGGGGGGGGGTGGCAGGCATTGGGGGGGAGGGTGGATGGCGTTATCAAGCCGGTGCAGGGGGTGAGACAAGAGGGACAGGCTGGGAATACTGCTGCCCCGCCTTCTCTCTCTCTCTCTCTCTCTCTCTCTCTCTCTCTAGTTCTCTCTATGTGATGACATGGTAGCAGTTGGGAAAGAAAGAAAGAAAACAGGGACATAAACTGTTACATAACTATTAGAAAGTATCTACCTAAAATGTGTGTTTCGTTAAAATGTGTGTTCGCTACGCCAGGAACGAGATTGCACTGGCATGATAACCTCATTCTGCTAAGTGACCTCATACACATTTAGAAAAGCGCAAGATAAATCTAATGTATTATTATTATTCATAAAGCACTGTTTTGGAAGGAGTGTGTGTGTGTGTGTGTGTGTGTGTGTGTGTGGATGAATGTCCATGCAGGTTTGTACACGCATGTGCATGTAGATGCATATGAAATGTACCTGTTGTTGAGATGCAATACTGATCAGAATATGAGTTGCTTGCATGTGCTTAAACATGTTATATTTGTTATATTTGTACATAGCAGGCCTATTTGTTTTGTTTTGTTCAGAGCAGAACAGTGCTGAACACTGTGTACTGAGTGAAGATGTGTGAATGTGGTTATTAATATGAATCAAAAAGAGCCGGGCATAATTTAACACTACCACATCCACTCTAGTTGTTTATTGTCTATCCCTCTCTCACCGTGTGTGTGTGTGTGTGTAGGTGTGCTTTTGTGAGTGTGTGCATGCCTGTGCGTGCGTGTGGGCTGCAGAGTTTGTTTGAGTGCAGTGTGCACCTTGCCCCTCCTCAACCCCCATCTCTGTGAGTATTATGTGGGTCAGGGAGACTGAATTGAAAGTGTTTGTCAGTGTGTGGGCTGTGTGTCTCCATGTATGTGTCCATGCTCACAGTGGGATTCATTCACAATAAAGCCTCCTGGATAACACGCTATGTGGCACATCTCCATGAACATTACCTCTCGTCATGTCCAATCATAATACGTACCAAGAAACACCTAAAACATGATAATCCAGAGTTAATAATAATACATCCAGAATCAAGTTAATAATAATCCACCGAATGTTTCACGTTTTCTGCTTCTTCTTCTTCTTGTCTCTCTCTTTTACACTCCAAAGGGAGGGGTGCTCAGATAATATAGAGCTTGAACAGCCTAGTTATCCCTCTCTATGTTATAGTTGGGAATACAAGAAAAAGCAGACCGTGGGCGTTGATGTTTACAATTATTTAGCTGACGGCGAGAAGGCGCCATGGCAAATGTTTCAGCTCAGCCAATGGTTTGGTTGTGAGAATTTGATTTGTACTGCCTCACTCCGGGTGATTGACAGTTAGCTAAAACAACAAGGGGCAGCACTAGGCTGCTAAAGCAGTTAGTCAAAGCTCTAAGGAAGAGTTACATGAGGCGGGCTAGCAAGCACTGGATCACAAATAAATACCACAGGAGGCTTAAACACCTGAACAAAACACGGAATGGGGCAAAATACGTACATTTTTCAATTTGGCATGTTGTTGACTGTTATGTATGTTGATGTAGTCTATACATATAATACATCTGAAATATCCAACGGACTAAACAAAGAAGCCTGACGGACAAAGCAGTGACTCCTCCTTCCTCACCCTTCCACGTTCATCTCTTTCTTTTCACATGTTTCAATCCATCACCGATAAAGGAGACCGTCTCTGCCTGACACACGGCCAATCACAAATTAGCCAGTTTGTCAGCTGGGGTAGGTACGGGGACGGAAGCCTGAATCGTAATCAGGCTTCAAGAGGTGGAGGCCCTTGAAGATTAATTGGAAATTGGCCCCCGGTAAATGTCAATGGCAATCAAGGGTCTGTACATCTCTGATTGACTCTATACACAGACCCCCTCTATCTGGGATAGGCTTTCTCCAGCCGTGACATTGCTGGCACCACTGCCTCACCCTTTCCATCTTCAGCTGAAAAGGACGGGGTGGTTGGTGGGGGGATGGACGACAAAAGAGGTGTGGAAAAATGGACTTGTGAAACGCCAATGGAATTGAAGGTGTGTGTGTGTGTGTGTGTGGGGGGGGGGGGATTTGGGCGTGGGTAGGAGAAAAGAGGACTGTTTGACATTTTTCAACCTCTTGGTGTGTTCGTCTTTGGTTATGATTTGAAAGGGTTCGCTGCCTGGACGGGAACACCAAAAGAGGCAATTTTCCATGGAGGAATGGCAGGTGTGTGAAAGTCGTCGTGAAGACCATTTTCTATCGTTGTCAAATACCGACTTCAAAGCTTTAGTTTCTTTACATCTCAATCTGGATTTCATGACAATTGCATTTCTAATAATATATATTTAAAAAACGGAATTGGTGTTAGTATACAAAAAGATGCAAAATGTACATTAGTACATTAATGTTGCGGGTAAGCTTTTGCTTACTAAAATAAATACACAAGCTTGAGAACTCACAATGACTATGCACATTTTGTTCAGGAGCCCATATAGCCTGCAATTTTCATATCTATGTATTTATGTTTTGCAGAGGATATATTCACGCTAAACTTCATCTCTTGTCCCGGGAAACTCAATTTTTATATATACATTTATTATTTTTTATTATTTTTTACTATTATTATTATTGCTAAAAAATATATTTTTATTTCAAGAAACCAGTATGGTTCTTTTAAAGACTCCATGAAACAACAACAACAACATAATTGGTACTGTGTCCGCTTATTTTCTGTAAAACAGATGTTTCTGTGATTACACCACCCATGTGGCAGGCATACTGTAGCAGGACCTCCTCTAAGTAGTCCTTCAGGTTCCCCTCAGAGATGCCTACACCTGCTGCTCTCATAAAGTCCAAGCCCTGCTGTGGAGAGATGGGTGAATTTAAATGAGGGTAACAAAGCTGGCATGCCTCATGTTCTTTGAAAGCATTTCATTTTCCTCTCTCATCTTTTATATGTCTCTCTGATCAACAAATTAGTTCCCTAACAGTTTGTTATCATAATTTGAATGGCAAGTAAAATCACATCCCTTCTCCCTAATATCTTGTTTTTACTTTTGCAATTTGTCAGAATGCACAAGCAAGATTGCCATTTCACTCTACCTTAAACGATGGTTAGCGATGGTTGTCACATGGAAAGTAAATACACATTGCACTTCATATACAAGCCCATCCATCTGAATCTGTGGCAAGCATACAGAAAACACTTTTCTGTAGTTTAAGTCAAATAAACAACAACTTGTAATTTAGAACTTCAATGAAGAAATTCACCCCATCGCCATCAATTGCATTCCAGTTGTATGTACCAATGGGATGTTGACTTTGACTACAGTGAGTCACGGAATGCAGGCCTACTTGGTGGAGCCATCGGGAGTGCTGGGTGGTTCGGGTAGCAGTGAGGATCTTGTCCTGACTGTCAATGGCTGACAAACCGCAGGATTCTCACCTGCACAGGAGCGGCGGGGATGGGGAATATCTGCGTGACAGGCGAGGCTGTGCAGGTTTGGACGACGACTCTACTCACAGTAAAGCTACGCTGTAGTGACAAACGCTGTCAATATATTGACTCCAAGTCAAAAAGTTGGGAAACAGAATTTCCATTTCTTTCCCACACTTCTCTCTGTATCTTGTCACATGCAATCCTTCCAACAATTTACTCCACTGCTGCTCGCTCCCCGTTTCTTTATCCACTTGCCACACTTTTTTATTGTATTTTTTTGGTGGTGGTGGGGGGGTAGGGGGGCGCTCAGGTGGGATAACGCACGCTTTTGGTCGATGAGATGTTTCCTGGTGACAGGAAGAGCTGGAAGTCGACCGCGTTCCCTCATTGACTAATGAGAGAGGGGAGTGACAGAGGTGGAGACTGAGGCTTACATCAATTATTCCATCGATAGCAGCAGTTCATCAACTGAACAATAAACATTCATTGTTACTAAGCAACACATTAAGGTTAATGGCTGGCCCGCCATGAAGGGTAACGGGAGGTGTTGAACGCAAGGTTTTGATGCAATCCCATCTAGATACAGCCTATATCCAAGTTGAGTATACTGTAGACCTGGAAGAAAATTGATAAAAATGCAAGGTACATGTGATTATTACTTCTCTTTCCCAGGTGAGAAACACGTTTTTTTTCATGGAACAACATCTCTCGTCCTATCGAGTTCCTCCTGTCAAGAAACAATATTTCTTTGTCTTTACATCAACCTATCACATTATTCACAGTCATGTATATTAGGCCAATACCATCGCCCTGATTTGCACGGGACAAAGTCCAAAAAAACAGATTGTAAACAAATATTTTAGAAACTGCGTTTCCCCCTTTTCATTTTGTGGGATGGAGCTTGGACGGCTGATTTGTAAGCCGGCGCCAGCGACAACTGCATTTTCAGAAGCGCTGCCAGATATATTACAAAGAGGAAGTGGAGCAGAACAGCTCTCTGGCGATGCACCATGGACATTATGCAAATACCATAAGAGAACATATTAGCTAGTCTATCGGTTCCCCTCAGAGATGCCTACACCAAATTCTCTCAGAAAGTCCCAGTGAGCCCCCACGGAGCTGTGCTGCAGAGAGATGGGTGAATTTAAATCAGGGTGACAAAGCAGCCCTGGCTGGCGTGCCTCATGTTCTTTAAAAGCTTTTTCACTCCCCCCCTTCTCCCGCTTCCCTAATGTGTTTCTCCGTCACTCTGATCAACATATATTAGTTCCCTAACAGTTTGTTATTGCGTTTGAATGGGGAGTGGCAATTACCAGCAGATATAGGATACTTGACCGTCTCACATTCGTGTATTTCCACATGTGTGTGTATCACACACAGCATATATATACATATATATATACATATACATATACATAGTATATATATATATATATATATATATATATATATATATATATATATATATATATATATATATACTGTATATATATATACACACACATTTGTACATACATATTATTATGATTTTGCCTGTAATTGTAAACAAACACGCACACCCACACCCACACCCACACACACACACAGTGTTCCCATAACCCATGACTTGTGATTCTGTGATAGAGCACTTGGAGCACAAGTCAGACTCAGTAGCTTGGCGGAAGCAGGAAAGTTGACGATGGCATATTTTCCCGGTAATTGCCTTGATGTTTGTTTTCAGAGAGGCTGTGGCACTGCATGCTATTATAGGGCTAATGATGTACGATTGTCATCTCACACACAGCACAGTTAATTGGGCCTCTGTGATCGTGGCTAATGGCTTTACCGGGGAATTATTGACACAATGATGTGGGCCAACGTGATACAGGTAGGTGAATAAATAAATAAGCTAGCCCCCCTCCGCCTCCACCCACCATCCGCCACCCCCTTCCTCCTCCTCAAAGAGAGCCTCGTCAATCTTGGCCTCTGCCGCTCTGGTGTGCGCAAGTCAGTTAACATTTTAGAAAATGGCTGCCCATTAATAATAAAGGCATATTAACATAAGTGAATTCTGCTGCGGTGCGGGATTCAGCGGAACAGTTATTAAAGTCCAATTTGGCCACATTAATAATGCATCCACCTTTGACTTTCCGATATCCAGATTATGTGGCATTACTGTGACTATTCATTATTTATCAAGCACTTTCAATTGGGGACCTTGATGACTTCTAATTGGTAAATGTGTGTGCGTGTATGTATGTGTGTGTGTGTGAGAGGGGGGGGGGGGGGGGGGGGTCATTAAGCCATCCCTGATGAGACTTGTCAATCAACATGTGTTCTCTCGACCCAACCACCCAATAGAATTCAAATGTAAACCTCCGCCTCCGCCCCTCAACAAAACAGAGAGCTGGCTGTGAGCCTCAGCAGAAGGGGTGTGTGGGTGGATTCCAACCATCCCGGGACGAGACGCCACCACCTTCACGGCCGCCCCGGCCCGGGACACAGAGGGGGCTGACGGCTGTCCATCATGGCCCATTTGGAGCGGTGCCACGGCCGGTCGGCGTGGGGCGGAAGGCGGCCGGGCGGAGCCACGGCCTTGCTGTTACTTTTTACAAGTTAATTGGTCGTGTGCGGCGCTGAATGACAACACAAGGGTGAGCGATGGCCACGGTCGCGTCCTCTGGGTGGGTGGGTAGGCGGGGAGGGGTGGAGGGGCTGCTTGTCACTCACATCACACCATCACATGCTCATGCTTGCTCACATGCAAATGGACACGAGCACACACACACACACACACACACACTCACTTTCATGGCTCCTATGCATGTGCCAATGGGCACGCATATGTCTAAATGTGTGAAAAAGTACATCAGTTGCAACTACAGACACAAAGTATTTGCTCTCAATGCCAACTTTCTCTCTATCACTAGCTCTATCACTATCTCTATCACTATCTATCTCTATCACTATCTCTCTCTATCACTATCTCTCTCTATCGCTCTCTAACACTGTCTCTATCACCATCACTATCTCTATCACTATCACTATCCCTATCCCTATCCCTAACAAATCTCTATCACTATCTCTTTCTCTATATCACTATCTCTATCTTTGTCTCTATCTCTATGACTAGCTTGCGCACTCTCTCTGTCTCTATCTCTGTCTCTATCTCTATGACTAGCTTGCATGCTCTCTCTCTGTCTCTGACTCTATCTCTGTATCTCACACTCTCTCCCCTTTGTTTCTGTTGCCACAACACAGAGCTCTGCAGAAAGTGAAACATGTCGGTATGCAAGACATTATGTTCCCTGCTTTCTGATGATCACACGACGTGCAGTACAAATAGAAAGACAATGTTACACTATTTGGGTTGTGCTCAAAACTATGGCGTTCTGTTCTATATGTTGATGTTTCATCGCACAGAAGATCAGCCCTAGACTGACATGAAATGGAATGAGCATGACTTGGTGCACAACAGTCCTGCTACACAGTAATGTCTGCGTAACAATCGGTGTAGCCCGGGCAAATAAATAGGAGCGATGAAACAAGTGTAGGTATCGATGTTTTCTGTTCCTTTGGGTGCCATCAGTATTTGTAACCTTGACAACACTGCAAGTAGCTTTCAAAAAAGGATTATTAAAATGAGAATAAAACAGTGCGAGTTGGGTGAGGTACACACACACACAGACACACACACACACACACACACACACACAAACACACTGAACACTGCTGCACACTATAAAATATATGAATATATAGACAGACACGATGGAATGATGGTACATATTTTACCATCATTCTCATGATATTAAGTAATATTTAATCATAGATCGGCAGGAGTAATTTTCTTGGCAAAGAGACGGGTCCTCATGTCAGGTCTGGCACATAAGCACCACATCCCAGGAGCTGCAGCCACACCAGCTGTGCACGGCTCACAGATCTACAGCAGCTCCACTAACAAGGATGGATACATGGGCAAAGTGCATTCCCACTGAAGTTTGAGGCCACCTGGATAACACTCTTGTGCTCTCTCTCTCCCTCTCACTCTCTCTCTCTCTCTGTCTCTCATTAATTTGTTGGGCACCAGAGTTAGAGGTCATCTAATTTTATTCAACGTATGTTATGCAATTCACGAGTTGATTATATATTGGATGCTGGAAAGCATCGATCTGTGTCAAGGTTGTGAATGCCGATTGACCGGCAAAGAGCAAACTGGAACTCTACATACAGTTCTACACTCTATAGTCAGTTGTATACATTGCTGTATGTCTCTAGAAACTGTATATACACAGTTAATTCAAACTCACAACATTGTATGCAAGCTAATAGTTCATAGGTTAATTACGTCAAGCACCTGGACGGAATGTGAATATGAAAATAACTGTCGCTTAACTAACAGCCTGTTTTTACCTTACCTTAAAACGTTCAGGGTATAGATTGACCACAAATGACCCCTGTGGGTTAGCTAAGTCCTGCCTCACATATATTATCTTAAAGATAACAACAAACAAACAACATTTTCTTTGCTAATTATAATATTCCCAAACAGTACAATACATTTTGAATGAAGAAATCACAAAATATTCAAGGTAGTCTTGCAAAGCATGAATGCATATTCATATCAATTGAATATGTAGGGCCATCCCTGTCCATCAGCGTTTTAGACAGCCGCTATAAAGATGCTCACACTCATAATTGGCAATCTTTTCCCGCCGGTTGACAGTACAGACGAGTCATTTCCTCCCATTCAAACCTGTGAATCACACAAAGCTGACATGTCAACTTTCCACTTCATTACGGGTCAAGAGAGAGAGAGAGAGAGAGAGAGAGAGAGAGAGAGAGAGAGAGAGAGAGAGAGAGAGAGAGAGAGAGAGAGAGAGAGAGAGAGAGAGAGAGAGAGAGAGAGAGAGAGAGAGAGACTCATTTCTTTCAGGTGCACAGCTTCTGTAATTGTTTTCTTCTTCTCTTCCAGTAGCCAATTTACCTGTGGTCCCTGGCTTGAGTGAGAGAACGAGAGAAGAAAAGGAAGGAAGGAAACATGAAAATACCCTTGCTTTCACTTCCACTCACCGTCTATTAATGACTTGACTGTAAACGGAGGGGAATGATATGAATAGTGTCTTCCTGTTCAATAAAGCATTTGGTTTCAGACACATTATGTGGAGAACTGGATGTAGGATTGGAAATTATATACTGCTCAAAAAAATAAAGGGAACACTTGGAGTTACATTGTGTTGTTTAAGTGTTCCCTTTATTTTTTGAGCAGTATATATATATACATGAAAACAGATAAAAAGGAAATGGGAAACAAAATAATTCAGTGATGAGATGGGTGTGTATGTACAGCATTCTTTGGCATGCACCTTTACATATTATAGGCTTTTTTTATGTCAAGGTGTTATACAGGATCAGATCTTCATGAAAGGTTTTTTGTCAATCAGGTGCTGATAGGGAAAGTTATTATGGAATACATTTGAATATGTTCTATTGAATAATACCAATAATAATTGAGTCGAGATGAAGCACGTACACTAATCCCTCATCGTAGACAGATAATGCCAAGCACCCTTGCTTGTTTATGAGATAGCCAAAATTAGTTGTTGCAAAGGATTCTCAAAGCGTTTGCTTTGAGGCTACACACACACATGCACACACACACACACACACACACACACACACACACACACACACACACACACACACACACACACACACACACACAAACACGCACTCACAGACAAACGCAGGCACACACACACACACACACAAACGCACACACATTCCGCTTACACTATTTATGTATGCATGAAAAACGTTGCTGCTTATAGTTTTATTTTTCTAATCGTATTCCTTGCTTAGGTGACATCTTAAGGCACACTGTTATCCCTCTCATTTCTCTCTCTCTCTCCTTTTCTCTCGTTTATGTCTTTCTCTCTCTGGTGTGTCCTCTTTCCATTTGAAGCCACAGTGCACTACTAATCGTTCCTTCCTTGTCTCTGAAAGAAAAGAGAGCCTACACTACTCCTCTACGTCTCCAAACACACAATCAGGATGCCAAACAGGAAGCAGCAGGCGAGGACCCAGTCTCTCTCTCTCTCTCTCTCATGTCACCCTGCGCACTGACTGCGTGATGATGCTAATTTACCAACAACAACAACAGCGTTCCACCGTTTTCCATAAATGTTCGACATGTTCCCTAACACGCCTCGCTGTGAATGGCGCTGCAATTATGCAACAGAAAAAGGAAAAGAAAAGGAGACGCTTACAAGTATCTTCCCGTGTGACAAAAGGCGGCAAAACCTTGCTGCGGATTGCATCATTCATGCGAATGCAGTCTGGAATGGGTCTGGGGGAAGTCAGCAAAGCGGGAGGTTTGATCTTGGTAAAATGGGGTGACCCAGGACTTACAGATGCCTTACAGGTTCCAAATGATTTGCACAATGGATTCAACTTTTGGCATCTACTACAAATTATCGGTGTTCTTATTGGGGGATAATGTTGGCATATTCACTGCTTCTCTGGAAAGCTCTCCGCTAATGATTCAATAACTGGTCTTTATTACCTGACTTGCAACATGTCCATGTTCAAGTGAGTGATAAATTCCAACCTGGTCCTAGGTTTGTTCTTTATTATATGTAACAAGAGTCACTATCAAACCAATGATATATTTTATTTAAGCTTTTAACCTCACCCAGATTGAGGTAGTTTTTTCAGCAAAAAAGGACCTTCACATAACCAGCCGTTTAATTGCTTCTGTGTAGGGGGCCTCCTCTCCAAGCCTCGCATCCCTTCATTCAGGAAATGAAAATAAAAAATAAAAGTGCAAGAGTGAAATCACAGCGGCAAAGAATGATTTCTTCCTTCCTCTTGTCTCCCCTGTGGAGTTTATCAAACAAAAGAATATCCTTTAATTTGGTCACAACAGGAGTCTTCCGCTGGCTTCTGCACTATCAGAAACCATGGCACGAGAAGTCAGCTCTCCATCTAATGCCCCAGATGAGCCACGCCATCTCTCCAAGACACACAACAATGTTTTGTGTCAGGTTGACATAAACATTATAATAGTTTTACTACGACTACTACTATTACTACTACTACTACCATTTAGTGATTCAGCCTCAATCCAAAGCGATTTACAATAAATTCAGCTACACTTCATTAATGAGCAGATAGGGGTCAGGTAGGCAGCGGACATTGGGGATCAAACTCAGAACCCATCTACTGGATGTCAAACCCCCTAGTTAGTGGACCCATCTTTCCCACCATATATACGCATGTGAATGATCGTCAGCCATCGATCAAATGTATCCCGGCTGACGGCGTTGCGTTTTTGCCTCTACACCCTCCCAAGCTCGGCGACACCTTGTTGATCTCAAAGAGAACTAGAATGAGGTAATACATTCCACCTCGCCAAATGAGTGAACAATGGACTCAAGATCTTCCCGAGAGCTTCAAGAAAATTGGAGTAATACAATACGGAGTAGTACGTCTATAGCGCGATGTAGCGGCGGCGTTGGAGGTGCTGTAATACAGCATAAGCTATAAGAGCCTATAACCCGATGGGTAGTAAATCCTTGCTCCGCTCTGGCTGCTCGGGAAGTGTGCTCCTTGGTATATGAAATAGAAATTCTCAATGCTTTGCGGACAATTGCTTTTAAAGAGAGACTTCATTTGTATGTGACTGGAGACTCGAACAAACGGGCAAAAGGATTTATGATGTAAGACATGAGATATCGAGGCCAGCCAAAGCAGATATGAAGAATTTAATGAACGTGCTTGGATATCATGTGAGAGAGAGAGAGAGAGAGAGAGAGAGAGAGAGAGAGAGAGAGAGAGAGAGAGAGAGAGAGAGAGAGAGAGAGAGAGAGAGAGAGAGAGAGAGAGAGAGAGAGGGGGGGGGGAGAGCTTCTATAAACACACTTACAGTAACCCTAAGAACACAGTGGGTCCCCCCAACCTCCCGAAATGTACGTTGGATTGAATACATCTATAATGGACATTTAATATACGTGAACAGCTCATTCAGCCATGGCTTGGACACTCATGTCAATACTCTATCCTCATCAGAGCGCTGAAGGCCAACCGGCACTTTCCAGCTCTCTATCTCCAGTAGACTCAATTGATTGATCTTTCACATGTGTTTTTTTCCCCCTCCCTCCCAGTAGAATAAAAGTATAGTCGATTTCAGAGAACTGGAGGACTGTGAGCGATCGGTCTGCCCAGCGGGGACGGCCACACGTTTTGGGAGCTTGAGGCCTATTGTCCCCAAGGGGATCCTGATCCCTTGCTCTCATCCATCTCTTGGAAGCTGCACCCATATGCCCTCTCACCCAAAGCCCCTTTCTGGCTGTGCTGGAAGCCAAGTCAATCCTGGAGAGAGCCGGGCAGACGCAGGGCTTTGCCATGTGAAGCTTAAAGGTTTAGAACCGAGTCAAACGAGGGGGCTTTCTTTTTTTCTTTTAACTGATTTGAAAAGATAAGTGATGGGTTCAGGTCTGGTATGTGCAACCCCCTCCCCCCCTTCCTAATTGTGTTTCAACCATTTCAATCGTAAATCATAATTCTGTTCGTCCCCATACATAGAGAAAGACGTGACACGTTGCCCATATTTAATGTTGTTCTTAAGACCTTGCCAAACTTATTTTATGCTTGAAGTTTGCTGATCGCTTTAGCTTGGTTATATGATTTTTCGGCCAGCCATATTCTTCATAAGGGACTTCTAGGAGACAAAAAGAAACAAATGGTGGCTGAACGGATATTTTCATTTTCTTTCTGGCGGAGTATTTGGAGGGAAATCAGCGTGAGAGCTGCTCATTCTATCGTCTCTCACAATAGGAAAGGATGTCAGACATTATGCTTGATCAGCTATGACCACTGCATTCACCCTGGGGAAATGTTGACAAACGCTCAAATCACACGCTTTCACTGAGTCTGCATCCTTCAGCTCCCCAAAACCCTCTCTCTCCCTTTCTCTCTCTATCTCTCTCTCCCTCTTGCTCTCTCTCTATCCCTCGTTCTTTTTTCCCCTCCATCCTCTCTCTTTGAGCTTCCCTCGCTCTTCATCTCAGAGATATGATTTGTCATGTTGACTGAGAGGGAAGATAGAAATAAAATGTTTACTTCAGTAGCGGAAGAAAACGAGAGAAAAAAAACCTGTCTCCAACGTCTTTTAATGTATTCTTTTAAAAGAATCGAAGCAATGGCACGGAAAAAGATTAATTTATCACGCCATCAAGCACAGGAACAGCTGGGGAGAAGGATGGGTGTAAATTGCGAGGCGCTGACAATGCCTGCGTTACAGATGAATTTCTCTGTCTGCGTTTCATTTTGAGATGCGGGATGCGGGGAGGAGAGGACGAGGAGGAGGAGGAGGATGAGGAAGAAGAGAAGGGGGGTGAGCAAAATAAAGAAAAAAAAGCAATTGCGTTTGCTCGTCCTAACTTTGTGACGGGGGGGGGGGGGGGGGGGGGGTAGTTTTCATCCATTAGCTTTGAGACACTCGCCTTGGCCAATTTTCCATCTTTCACGTTTCTCTCTCCTCTTGCAGGATGTGCCGCGGGTAGGAATCCCTTCTCGGCTGTGATGGCATCTGTTTCCAATTGCAAATGTGCATAGTTACATATGTGTCGTGGGTCCGCCTCCCAGCTTCCCATGTGTGTTGTTTAACTCGGTGTGAAATTGTAGGCAGGTGTGAGGATTGTTAACAGCAGATCAGCCAGAGCACATTTCCTGTCCTTCCTTCACTCCAGTGAAAAATAGTTTGCTAACGAGATGGGAGAAGTTTTTTGAGGGGAGAGAGGTTTGAGTCGTTTTCTTCGGGTTTCTGTGTTGCCAATAAAGGACTTGCAAGATGGGCGATGGACCAAAAAATCCACCCCTCTAAACTACAACGGTGAGACCTCTAGGATGCGTAGACACCTCATATGCACACACACACACACACACACACACACACACACACACACACACACACACACACACACACACACACACACGCAAACACACACACACATAAGATCAAAGAGAGGTGGGTGGGGTGGGGGTGCAATGCTGGAAAACGGCCTTTCAAATCGCATCACTGGCTGAGCAGGCATGGCAGAGTTTAAGATGCGATTTGTAATATCTTTGTCCCTCAGCCCACAGGATTGAAAGCAGCAGAGAATGCACCAACAATTCTTCCAAAAATGTATGCACTCTGAAAAATGCATTTATAAGGTTTTTGATGAACACCTACTCCTGGTTAGATGTAATAGAGCTGTATCACAAGGCACCTTAAATAATACCAGTACAATACAGAATTGTATTTTGGTTTTGTACAGGGTTCGGGATGCTAGCTGGTGTTTTACATTTTGATGATGGTGGGCTGAAAATATCTCAATATTTACACCTTGGGTGTTGGTGTTGGTAGAGATCCTACTAAGAAAGCTCAAGTTGTGTGTATGTGGGAGTGTGTGTGTGTGTGTGTGTGTGTGTGTGTGTGTGTGTGTGTGTGTGTGTGTGCGTGTGTGTGCGCGCAGGGGGTTATCAAACCACTTTCCTTCAGCCATGCAGAGAGCCTTCTTATGGACAACAACTCTGTACTGACCTCACGTTGCCTCTCCTATGGCCACTTTATTTTAATGTGTACACTTCTTTAAAGGACAGGTGTACCAGTCTGATACCCCCTCCTACCCCCTCCCCCATCACCCACCGCCCTGCCCCTGTTGTCCACTATTGGCCACCTCCCCCAACTCCTGAGCTGCGATGAGGTGTTCAGATTATGCTTTATCAAGACAGTGGGTCAATAAAATATTGAAGGAGGAACAGTGGGCTCGCTGATTAGGCTGGCAAGTGCTAGGAGGAGATTATGGAGCAGTTTTAAAATTCCTGTTTGGTCAGGAAGAGGTGCCCTGCTGAATTATGGAGCACACCCAGCGAGGGTGGGACTTGAGGGAATTCAGAGAATTTACCGAGAGATAATCCCAGAATGCACAGTGATGAGAGGGGGAGATGGGAGACGAGAATGGGACATGAAATACTGGGACATGAAATACTGGCAATCGGTTGGTGGGTCGTGGAAAAATAAACATGCCATTCGCTTTTGTTTTTAAGTTGCCTTTCCCCATGTGGTAATGGATATACAAGCACATCTACTTTTATATCGCAGATTTTCATTTAGATTGCCGGTATAGAAAAGCATATGTGTTCCTGTTTAACATATATAATCACATAACATAACGTGCATCACTGCTGATGTGCCTCCTATCATTAAGGAATTTGCATTGAAATTACTTTCAGGTGACTGGGAAAATAACGGCAAAATATGAAGAAGCCGAGCTAATAAAGAAAAAAATTATTGTCAGTTGGCAATCTCTCCCACTTCAAACATAATTCAATTTCCCCTATGAAAGAAGATACCGCTTTTAATTAAATTTGTTTTAGCTTTCTTTGGTGGTGCAATAGGTGATGCACCTCAATTATAATGCACTAATTAAAAGGAAAACTGAAAAATAAATATATAAATATACTGGGAAGAGGAGGAGGAGGGTAGGGGGAAGTATATGGAACTCGTGAAGCTTGGGAAGTCTCTGCTATCTCATCATTCCCATTAAGAGAAGGGAGAGCAGTTAAAATTGAAAGTGACGGTGGAGTCTTTAGGAGGCAGCCTGTGATTTCCAAATTATCATATTTTCCGAGTCAATAATAAAAAGCTTATGATAGCGCTAGCTATGCTGACAGGCTTTAATAAGATCGGGTTGCTGGAGCGCGGCAGACCGAGCACCAAGCAGACCTGAGCGAGCGAGAGCGAGAGCGAGAGCGAGAGCGAGAGCGAGAGCGAGAGCGAGAGCGAGAGTGAGTGTGTGTGTGCATATCTACAGGTCTGTGTAAGTGTGAGCCTAGACCAGTTTGTGCCCTGTGCAGACATTCGTATTTGCATGCTGTGTATGTGAGTGTCCACGCAATGTGTGACCAGTTTGTCGAGTTGTTTAAAATGTCAGTTAAGTACAAAAAAGTAGTACAATATTGAGGCTGAACCCAACTAAGCAAATTGTGTAAGTTATACTTCAGCGACACTTTGGAATAACTATTAATCAACTAATAATAATAATAATAATAATCATCAGCACATTGTCAGAAACTATATTATGACCTCAGATATTAGATACGTTTGTGGATTTATTAATTTAGGAAAATGAGAAAAATTTACTTGCAATACAACTCATACATGTACAACATTGCACAGTCCCTATAATAAGTAATTTACCTTAGAGCCGAATTCAGTATGGGCAACTTTTCTGTGTAAAATAGAATTACAAAACAGCAGAAGACTAAAAGTTTCATTACTAGTATTCTCTAATAACACTGTCAGCAGTGATTTATTGACGTTCAATCAGTACGGCGTTCTATCTCTGAATGCAATATGCTGCGCTGGCTAATGAAAACGTGTTGGGCTTGATTGCAGAGGCAATATGTCGGATTCCAACGCAGCCCTAACACTTCTTGGCACAATATATTTATTACCACCGCATGTATCTTGAGAGGTTAGCCTCTAAACTTGTAAGAATAGGACTGCAGGACTACAACCCACACGCATACGCACACATGCACGCACACACTGACACACACACACAGACATACATATACACACGTACACACAGGTCACTACTACAATAGCCACAAGACACTACAGGAGTGCTTTGAAACGTGCCTAAAATGCCACGAAAACATGTTTTTGTTGATTAGAAAAAAACACAAAGAAAAGAAATCCATTATGTGCAAATTTCTATTTTTGTGTTTTTTTATGAGGGCATCGCTCAATTGATTTTGCGCTTAGTAATTTAGTGCTGATGAACTGAGTGGGCAAACATATGCATGGTCCAGTGATTACCTTGACCCCCTAGCCACCCACAGCCATTAGCAGGTGGGCAGGGACGCAGGCTGTGGGATAATTGTCTCCATGGAGGGCAGGGGAAAAGGTCACAGTAGGGGTGGGGCAAATGGCAAATGACAGGAGATTTGTGTAAGTAGGTGTAGGAGTAGTAGTAGTAGTGGTGTTTATAGTAGTAGTAGTAGTAGTAGTAGTGAGGGATAGAAGGGCATACTGTCAACATGCACATGCACGCCGTGCACACACACCCGCTCACACGCACCAACACACACACACACACGCACACGCACGCACAAGCATATATGCATGCACACACACACAGTAACACTTAATCTGATATTCTGACCAATCAGATATAGATCACACTTCGCTGTCTATTCTCTGATGGCTCTCACACAGCCTGAATGTGTGTCATTTTCGTACTTACATCCTGAACATTGCACCACGATCTGAAACTCTGCGGGTCAGAATGGCAGTGCTGTTGGATTGTATAGCAATGTATAGCAAAGTTGGTTCGAGTTGCAGGTCAAGACACTGTCAAGCAGTGTTGCGCAAAATGACTATTTTGAATTCAAAACAATAACAATCCTCTCCCTTCCAATAACAATCTAACCAGTCTCATTAAAGCATTATACATCTTTAAATATGTACTTTTATCCATCCGTAAGTGAACATAACCTATTAGAATGGGCCTGGCACTCTGTGACAGCCACAGAAGCCTGTTTTGAAAAAGAGCCACTGCCCTGTCCTTTCAAATAACCTTTCCTAGGAGCAAAGACAAGAGAAAGAGACAGAACAGGTAAAAAAAGATAGAGAGAGAGACGGAGAGAGAGAGGGGACATAGAGGGAGAGAGAGAAAGGGCCCTAGGTGTGTGTGTGTGTGTGTGTGTGTGTGTGTGTGTGTGTGTGTGTGTGTGTGTGTGTGAGGGGGGGGGGGGGGTACTAGAAGCAGATAGAGCAAATCAGAAAGACGGATAGCCCCGGAGAATATTCCAACATTTAAGGACAGCTGAGCTTGACAAGTTCTGTTCCTTTTTATTTTTCTCCTTTTTATTCTGTTTAGTCAGTGTGGTGATGTAAGGGAGGGAGAGAGGCTGGGGGGGGGGGGGGGGGGGGGGGGGCTGCATGGAGGGGTGAGGGGTGGGGGCTGTGAAATTATCGCCTACACGGGCTGACAGGGAGGTCTGAGACTAAAGCCCTCTCTCATTAGATATGCGAGCGCATTAGCAGGGACGGCTGTCTCGCTAAAGGTCACGGTTGGAGGATGCTGGGACATCGGTGGAGCGCGAAGCGACGCGTGGCCCAACCTTCGAGCCTCACCTCTTTGAACCTCAATCATTTTGGCCTGGGCTTAATAGGTCCCCAGGGAGGATCAGACACAGGAGAGATGAGGGGAGGGAGGGAGGGAGGGAGGGGGGAGTCTTAATGGGACATCACGCTACCTTGACATTTTAATTAAGACTACCAGGCATTAGCATGCCGGAAGTTGGGGGCCGCTTAGAATGGAACCTGTGTAAAGGCAAATGACAGCATGTGATTTTTTTCTGCTCCTTTTGTTTGTGTGTAGGGGGAAAGAGAATATATATATATATATATATATATATATATATATATATATAGTATTGTGAGGCATGATAAGAAAATAAACGATTTTGACAGCTATTTATAAAAATGTAATTATGCAACTATCAATTACATCATTATTTATGTATGTATTCCTGGGCGCACTGTTTAATTATCATGTTTATTCACGTTTTTAAATGCCATATTACTAAGATTCTGTCTGCTGCTGAGATTCTATTAATTTAGCCAAGCTGCTGTTTCCTATGTTTGAGTGAGATAGCACTTGAATAATGAGAGTGAACTAGTAAACTTTACCTAACTCTTTTACAGAGTCACAGTAGTATTGTGTATTTTGTATTATTTATCCTACCTTAGATCAGTGAATAGTTATGGGGTTTATTTATTTATGAAAACAAGAAATGTTTTTTTTTGGTGTATAAAAATGTGAATGTACGATTTGTCAACCACAAAACAAAAAAATAAATAAATAATATGATAAAGCGTCAGCATGTGGAAAGATAACATATTTAGAACTGGAATATATGCACACACACACACACACACACACACACACACACACACACACACACACACACACACACACACACACACACACACACACACACACACACACACACACACACACACACACACACACACACACACACACCCCTTTAGGTGAACTGACACCTGCTATTGTTACAGGAGTATAATCATTGCATTGCACACTGATGGACTATTTACACACAATCATTCAGGCTCAAGGCTATTATGGGATGTTTTAAAGTGTTTTTTTGTATTTTGCCCCTGCTTGAATAGTATCACGTGGGCATCTAGTATCTACCTATCTATTTTTTGCGAGCTGCGCACACACACCCATGCGTTACGCACTGACACACCCCTTTGTCCTTGTCTTGCATTCCTCTCTCCTCACATCACTGTCAGAGGAAGGAACTCAATGGACGTCTCTCCACCCGCTATTTTGACAAACTCCATCTTGAGTTAGGAAGAAAGTAGTGGCCATCGATCCAAAGACCACCTCATTTATCACCGCCAGAATTTCCTCCAAAAATATTGGACCAGGGGGCTTATTCAATACTGTTTTCTCCCCGGCTCCACAGAATTAAACGGCTCTTCTTCTCCTGCACACACAAAAAAAAATTGAATGATGACAGGTGTCAGAAGAGGATGAAATTTGTGACACAAACTCCCTCCTGTTGCCTTTTCATCTCTGCAAGCTTCATTGACAACACAAATAATCTCTTGGCTTTCTAAATAATGATTTTCAGAGAAGAAAGCCACAGATGGGCTGAAGTTTCCTTTTTACATATCTGCTACACAAAGACTCACTTGACACAGACTGATCATGCAGTTGTAATGCAGCAGGAAAGCTCTGGTCTCAAGATTAAAGTTAAAAAAAAATTGGATTAGCCAACAAGAGACTCAAAATAACAAGTCAACAGAGCAAAGAGGCTGCAGTATTATACACTGTGACATCTCCTCTAATATTCTATAAAGTATGTGCTCCATTCCATGGCAGATGTTTATTTCAGAATTAACTATGGTAACCCCCTCCCCTTTAAGATGGTGTTTGGCTTATGTCTTCCCTCACAAAAGATCATATAAACACTCAGGCAATCTGCTTAAGTGTCGATGGAGCCGCTTGTAGTGGCAGTGACCCTGCTGAGAGCAGGGCACTAATAGCAGAACCTCTTAAGCCCAACGTGATAGCAATAGACATCCCAGAGTAGACAGTAGCACTGAATACCGCGACCATGTCTCTAATGTGAGAGAAAGGGGAGAAAATGCACTTTATCATTTGCCTATCCAGGATGAAACATGATGGGGATGAAAAGAAAGGCTATTAACATAAATGACTGAGATGTGAATAAAAACAGGCTTTTGCGTTGACAGAAGATTGTGTTAAGAGCAGGCATGCAGGGTGTAGCATTTGTTGTCAGAAATTTGCTTACAAATGGTCGTTTCATGTCAATTTCCGTTTCTTTGTTTACATTTGAAGTGAAGGTATTGCATAGGATATTTTACACACTTACTGTCGAAGTACAGTTGAATCATCAACATAGAAGTTCCCGTCCGATATAAATAATCTTACTAATTACATCAAATACTATGTATACAAACCATGAACTTGTTTACACCTATGGTTCACACAGCCGATTGAAACATCACAAATTGACATAATCCACCTCTGCATTCAAAAACTAAATAATCTATAATGAATGAACATCCAGATAATCTATAATTTCTTGATAAACTAATTTGTTAAAATATTTTAAATATTGAAATAACCCTATGATGCTAGATCCTCGGTCCCACTGTTTGAAAGCAGAGGTGCTTTTAGCAGCACTAAATACGCCTCCACTGCTGCCTAACTCCTCCGCTGTGCTGGGGTGTGGTGTAGACGATTCTCCCAGGCGGCTCCTGGCTTGGGCGCAGTGATCTACGCCTGTGGGAGGCTACTTTGTTTCCTTGGCGAGTGTTAAGCTATCAGTGTAATGATGAACCCGTGACAGAAGCTGCAGTGAGAGGGCCTCCGCAGCCAGAGTTACGATGCCAGCTATTAACAGATCCACAACACAACGCTCGCACATAAGTCCCCTGGGCTAGCAGCCCCGTGGCACACACAAACACACACATATGCACACACACACCAACACACACACACACACATATGCACACGCACACTAACACACACAAACGCACACATACACACACTCGCACGCACACACACACTGAAAAACACAATAAACTCCTTTATTCCTCTGCTTTGTCAGCCTACATCGCTTTTTCTTTTTTGTGCTTCTCTCTATCTCTGCCAGTCTGGTTTTCATCTGTGTCCATAACTTCTGTTCGCGCTCTCTCTCTATCGCTTTTTTTCTTCTCTTTTTGCCTCTTTTGCCATCATTGCTCTCATTAAATCAACCTAGTGAAACTATGTGTTGAATAATTTATTTAAAAAACATTAAGCCAGGTTTACCTTAAAGAAAAAACAGCTTTTTGCATGGAACAAACCTAAAAAACGAAAACCCAGAAAATAAACATTTGTTTTGCCCTACCCTGTCTTCATGTGTGCTACCAGAATTCATCAAATCATTGCAGCAGTTTTAAATCCAATTATTTTTTTATCTGTGAGTGAAACATCATTAGGTGTGTCATGTGACCGTCTGCTCAACATTGTAAATCTTGTAAGGTGCTGTGATGCAACCCCAGCTTTAATGTGTAAACCGTTGGTGTCAAAATGGCCAACAAGATGTTTTTTGACTCAACATTATTGCCGGAGTCTATTAAGCTAACACATTTCAGGGATTTAGGCAGTCATCCGCTAAAGCGGCTAATTGTATTGTTTTATCCCCAAGTTAAAGACCAAAATACCAAATGACCACAATTCGCTGTACACCGTTCAAGCCAAGTCGGTTTAATGTATTTTTTGTAACAGAGAGCTTATTTAAAGTTTAAGAGAGAAAGGGGGGGGGGGGGGGGGGGGGGGGGCTTTAAATAACCGTTAAAGACAAAGTTCCACATGCAGTGATAGCTTCTTAACAGTTTTATTGTTTTGTTTTGGGGTTTTTTCTTTGCAAGATTTCGGTAAACGTATTAGTGTCTCCGGGTTTTTTGTCAAAAGTTTTAAGGGAGAGATTTCAATTCTTAATGAAAGCAATTTGGAAAAGCAATGCACCTACGGCGAAACAGAATGGAACACATAATCCAGGGTGGCGGAGCTGAACGCTTCAACTAGTGTGGGCCCCGATGTAAACGGGCTTAATCAAAAGCTTTACATCTGCTGGTGTCATAATTCCGATGGAAGGTCATTACTAGTTTGGGGAGCAGCTGAGCATTTCTCTATTAAAAAACAAGAAAGAGAAAAAAACTAATTAGTTTAGCACAACAAAAAAACAAAAGGGCTAAAACATGGTTGCACTGCGGGCTATCTCGCAGATAACTCTCTTAGCCACAAACGTTTTTGTAATTAGTTTTTACCCTCCACTGGGATATTGAATAACCTGCAGTTGGAATGATGGGAGGAGAGATAGGGATACTAATCTCATGTTTCCAACCTACAAAAAATAGTCCTGTCATTCAAAAGGAGAGGATTAAAAAAGAAAAAGAAATAGGGGGCGATGTTTGAACTGGTAAACAGCTTCTGAGAGGAACGGTGCCTCACGGAATTAGCAGAGAAGTGCAGTCGCTCCATTCCAATTCGCTGTCAGACTCCCTGTTGTCCCCCTTTTAAACTTTCGTTTGTTTAAACGTAAACAAGATTGGACTAAAACATTATAATAAGCAAAAAATGTGTTCAATAAATAAACTTGAGATTGTACCCTATATCATTCAATGGAGGGTCCTTCAGATACTCCTGAGTGCCTTCAATGCCGCTTGGGTACAGATCAACAAAAAAAAAAGAATAACATGTCAAAATAATCATGGATTAAAAGCCATCCATCCATCTACCAGTCAGTTCCTATAAAACACAGTCAAGCCAAAGATGGCATCCCTCCGCTGGCTTGGACAATAGACCATAACATTGTCTCCACTTCCACTCCTCTGTGTATCTGTGTGTGTGCGCTGGGGCCCCTGGAGGCCTGGGATGCAGGTCCCTGGTTTGCCCGTACAAACCGACGTCGACATGATGATTGGCTCTGACAGCTTGTTTGTTCTAATTCTACTTGAATGGAGACAAACCTTCTGCTTATCTGGGCAGATCAAGCAAGTCCTCCTACACTAGTAGAACAACTACTGTTATCATACAACGGAAGGATCCAGTATCAGTCATTTAATGGAGAGGCGAGTATCAGTTGATTACAGTTGTGTTTTGTGAGATTACATTTAAATGAGTAATGAAATGAGGTAATTTAAGCAGCAAAAGGGAGTGTAGAAGTATACACAAACTGACGCATAACACAAATAATAATGTAGTCATGAAAATCGAGATTAATTTAAATGAAAAATGAAAATGAGAATGGGAAAACATTACACTGTATGTAATGTGGCTGTACATAGAATCCATGTTGACAGCTAGTGTGAGACAGAGTGCAAACAGCAATATATACCGTCCTACCGAGCTGTGGGGGCACCGCAGGGGGTCTGGGGATATTTACCGCCAAGCGGAGAGGAATGGACAGAGACATCGGGCCAAATCAACTCGCTTTGAATGGACAGCTCACTAAGCAAACACGCTCTTGTCAACATGAAACGCATATTCCAGACACACAGGGAAACACACCGAAACCGCCGGCAAACAGCAGTTCAGAAAACGTCAATTATTTTTCATTGCTTTTCAGTTTCAAAACCCAGCATATGGGTCGCATACAAGACAAATAAATAGGTAAAAACTTCCGCTTGCCATATCCGCTTGTGCTTCTCAGTTTGAAATGAAAGACATTAGCTCAATAAACGGATTTAAGTGAAGGATTTGATGCTGCATTGCTGGACCGGTATAATAATGAAGGTGATCTTTCTTCAGTAAGGCTAAGACAGCTAGATGCATTGTAGTGTCACACCTTGCTTTAAGAAAAATAACACAACACTACAGACAACATATCTATAGGTGTGTATAACAGTCCATAATAATATACGGTATCGTTTTATCCAAGCAAAGATCCGTATATACTTTAGCACGCGTCTCATCTGAGAGTATAAACCAACAGATGGACGTTATTTTCAGTACTCTAACTAAACCGAAGCACTCTCGATGTCATCTCATATTTTATCCATATTATTTTAATTGCTATTTGAACCATACATTCTGCAATTCTCAGAATCAAATTACTTGTTTATTCATTTGATTATAATCTTGATTCCCCACTCTTCTATGAGTGGGGGATGCGTCGACGCATGCACACACACACACACACAACAGTGTTCAGTGGCATGGTAGAATGGAGACACGTAAAACATACCCCCTACTTTCAGCGTGCACTCCAGTCATGCACATTCTCAAAGCATATCATTAAACATAATAGGGTTTTTATCACCAACTGTGTAGAAATACTGCATTTGCATTCAAATTTTATTTGCCATACTAAAGCTCACACATCCGAGGAATCTTCCTCCGTGCTCCTCCCACCCTCCACCTATAGACACACACGCACACACACACCAACACACACAGTCAATCACTCACATGGCACAAACACATGCACCACACACACACACAATCAATCACACTCACAAACACATACACACACATGCATGCACATACACACACACACACAACCAACAAACACACACACTCACAAAACACATACAACCAACAAACACACAAACAGTGACACACATACACACGCACTCATACAAACAAACAAACACACATTGTTTTTATGGCACGCCTAAAAGACACGCAAACATTTCAGATGCTGATGTGTTTTTACACCATCGTAAACCAGCTAGATGTTTTTGAAGGTTTCTTTATTTTCATTTCACAGCCATATTGGCACTTGAGCTGTGTATAATGTTTTAGTGGCTATGAATCTCCTACTGTCTGGAGATTTGTTTTAGTGGTATATAGTCTTAATTACAGCTAACCTCTGGTATGTATAGAGAGAAAAACAACATGTTGATGTGATTTCAGTTGAAGATGTAATAGCTTTGGTGCAAATCTACCCAACACCTTAAGTAAGCAATGGTCCCATTACAAAAACTGCATTTTACGTAATGACTAAAAGCACAAAGTTGCCTGACCTAATAACCACGCAGCTATAACTGACACATCGTTAATCCGCCTATGTTTTCAAATTGAGCTAATTCCGCTATAATCTCACAACACAGTTCCAGGCGAGATTGTGGTTAAAGTGAAAGCCATGCCCACCTTGCAAACATTTCCCTTATTTCTTCACCCTTTGTATTATTTCATCTGGAGTAATCCAGACTCCGTCTATAGAGACACAAACATTCTCCGTAGAGGCTGTCAAAGTGTTTACCCACAGGCCTCGGTCCCATCCCTGAGGCCTGCCATCTAATATAAAGCAGTGGCCTGCAGCCACCGGCGGTGGCTCGCCTCCACATTCACGGGGTGAGAGGTGGGTGGGGGGAGGTGAGAGTAGGTCAGAGGGGATCAGGGTGCTGATGAGGAGTGGGGAGAGGGTTGTGAGAGAGTGAGAGAGGAGGGGGGAGGAGAGGGAACATGAAAACATGAGGGGAGGGGTGGCTGGGTAGAGGAAAGAGAGAGACAAAGGAAATGTGGGAGTGAGAAAAAGAAAACGAGAGTTAAAAGAAAATCGCGATAAAAATGACACATTTTTCCCCCTAGTCTCTCATCAAAGGAGAAGCATTGAATGAATAAACAGAAATTATTTTCCTTCCTTAAAGACAGCCCAAGGTTATGGGCACACAGTCTAAATTAAGGTATTGCCGATAGAAAGGCAGCTTCATCCATCTATAATCCAGCAGTCTGAATAAATAAATAAATGCAAAAAGCCTTATCCAGAGTGTGATTTAAACACATTTTTTACTACTTAATTGTTGTACATCGGAAGAGTAGAAAGGGTGAATAGTTTTACAATCTATAAAGAAGACCTGTATATCAGTAGGGAGCTGAATCTTGAGCACCATCAACTTTTAGTGCTAGCCCACTGAACTCTCTGTGCACAGGGATGCAGCGTTTGGTTCCACCTCCCCCTCTTAACACACTCTCGCTTTGCATACACACACACACACACACACACACACACACACACACACACACACGTGCACTTCCTCTAGCAACTGACACACCGACATAAATGCACATATGAACAACACGTGCGCAAATACACACGTGCCAATCACACACGAGTGCCTCACACACACACACCACTCCCACTCACACACAAACACACACACACACACACACACACACACAAATGCATGCACCACACACACACACACATGTATGCACCACAGGAGCCTCAACCCAATTAAGTTGATTATTAATTAAAGTGAGTGTTCATTGGAGAGCAGGCGTGGGCTGAGACAGCCCAGAGGGGGCGGCCACAGGAAGGCCACTGAAATGACTGCAGCAGGTGATTAGGCTACTTGGACCTTACATCCATTCAGGAGCTGTGGAGCATGGAGACATGCACAACACACACACATGCGCACACATTCACAAACACACACACAAATAAACATACACACAAACACACACACATAAATCTGCACACACTCACACACATTCACAAACACACAGACACACATATGCGCACACATTCACAAACACACACATACACACACACGCATAGACAAACATAAACATGAACACACATTCACAAACATATACACACATACACACACGGACACACACACACACACACACATCCTGCACTTTCTATTAAAGCTTCTAATATGTATTTGAGTACCATGCAGAGTACTTTTGATTTGCTACTTCTGCTTTTTGCAGAGTGATTTGACATTCTATTTCTCTTCATCTCCATATTGTAATTATTGTAATCCTCGATACATTTGCCCATTTTGAATGGTGCTGTGGTGTTTGCAGACATAACAGGTATCCGCATCCAATTCCCTTGCTTTCTTTCACTTCATCCTTTGTGTGTGTTTATCTGTTTCACACCTTTCCTCTTTGTCACGCTTTAAAAAGGGAAGGATAATAAGGCAGGGGTCAATAAAACGGCTGAGAGACTGAATGACACAGGCCCAACAGAAGGGCTGGAGCTTGTCCTATCACTGTGTAAAATATGCGGTCTCCTACAGGCTGATGGGCAACAGCAGGGTTGGTTTGAATAAACCAATAGACGTTAGGATGGAGCTATGGTCTGGTAGCTTTTGAGTATAAAAATACTTTTCTGTTCTTCTAGAAATAGAAGAATAGAAAAGTAAGGGCTTCATTGTAAATTCTACTAAAACGGTTAATTGCGCTGTAAAACTAAGAAAGAAAACGACATGAAAATGAAATGTTTGCAGAGTGGCTGGTGCAGGGTTTCTCCCTCACTATTTATGACACATTATGTTTTATGAACACAAATATCCTGAATAATATAACATAGTGTGCCAAAGCTGGAGCTGAATTGAGATTTCTCACATGGTAGATCATCACCAATGGCCTTGTCTTGTGTCAGTGTGCGGGGGCTCAGGCAAAATGAAAACTTACATCAAGCTGTGTCATCAGTAACTGTCCAGTACAATACAATCATAACATACACAGTTGCACATTTAAATTAAGGAGGGAGACAATCTATCATTATGTTGTTGATTATTGTAATTATGGTGCAAAGCAACAAGTAAAACCAGTCAATGTTTAATTGGAAATACTGAGCATGGTGCTTACATAAAGACAAACCCACACACTGGAGTGATTCACCCATATATTGTATTTATTCATCAAATTGCTAGTTAACTTAGTCAGCCACTCATCAAAACGAAATGCTGCATGCCTTTTTCTTCTCTTGGTAACACATTGCTGTACTTGTTGGCTAAACTCGTTGGGGATTTTCAAAGTTAAAGATAACGCGTAACGCTATTCAGACCGTTTCCTGCTGTCCCTTACTGTGACATGTTTCAGAGTAAAGCAGGGAATTAAAACCGGGACAAACCGTAGGAGGGAGCAGCGAGATGAAGGCTGGTCGGCGTGGGAGTCGATAGCCCGCTGATCACTAGCCATCATTATTGTTCTGCCCTTCTGCTTGGACTTGGCCATTAAACTACACTGTTTTAGAGGAAGTAGCAATTATTATTTTGGCTTAGTATAAGTTAACGACTATTAGCTAACAATAGATGCATACTATCTCTAGAGGAATGCCCAACAAGGTAAAACAAATAAAGAAAGATAATTTAATCTTGTCTTTAAAGTAACAATTCCTAAAAACGACTAGCCCTATGTTATATATTTTGTTGAGTAGTGTACTTACATTATCCAAAGTGTTTCCAACTTGTTAGCTAACCAAGAGAAATCCGTTGTTTTATTCATGGGCACGGTCAGCTGCCTTTGGTCGCATGTAAATGGCGTAATTTGCCCTTTACCCCGTAACTTCAGGGGAAACATGCAATAACAGTAATCCAGTAGAGACCTAATGCATTGATATGATATTTCAATATTGATCTAGCTTACTATGATGTGCTACTTTGACAAGTGGCTCATGCCAGCCATCTAATGCAGTGTTTCCCACTCATAGATTTTACTTGGGCGGGTCATTTCTATTTATTTATTTTCTCGTCCGAGAGAACGGCGCCATCCGGGATTGATAGCGTTTCTCATACATTGACAAACGTATGAGAGTTGAATCAGTATTAGGTATGCAAGAATCACCAAAAAACCTTGATCGAATACACGGTCTAAATCACAACTCGTTTTGTAGGCACTTTTTTTGGATTTCAAACATTACTAGCTCAAACACCTCAAGTGGGAAGGGTGAAAAGCGAATAATATCAGTTATTAGTAGTAAGAACTTCATACTCACAATGTTGTTTCCAACGTTTTTATACAGTTTGCCACTCTGCTGATTTCCTCACTGAAATCGTGAGGAAAAAAAGTGGAATCAAATTCTCGTTTCCATTATTACCATTACAGATCAGTTATATAGTGAAAGGGAACGTATTGACAGCAAAGTGAAGTATACACTATCTGCTGTGAACCCTGATAAGCACCATCTACTTTGAAAGGAAACACATTTCTGATTTCATTTTTTGTGCTTCTTTATCACATTCCAGATCATTAAGACCCACTTCTGAATTAATCCAGTGAGTTTGGATTCAGCATTGCCAGTGGTCATACCTGAAATATGAAACTCATAAATGCATATATTTCCGACAAAAATAAACTGTGAACCAAAGTCTGTCACTTGGTAGAAATGGAACAGAAACAGAAATGCTGTTATTCTGAAAGTAATGTATTTATATTCTTCTCCCACCAGCACTGAATAAATACATTTATTTTAATTAATTAATTAAATATATTCCCTCTTTGGCAGCACAACCCTAATGCTTTGCTTGTGGTCAATATGTGGACAACGAATACACTTCCAAAGGCTTCATGTAGTCTTATTAGTGTATAGGTCATTGTTTGTTTATTCTTCACTGATCTAATGGTGGATTGAGAGGAGTTGCAGGCATGTGAAGCTTAAAATAAGGTAACACCAGTGCTGCAAGATAAATCCAATGCATTCATCCTGTTTAAAAATGTACAACACATATGGCTTTCAAAAGAATCATACATGTCTCTAATTTAGAAATCCAAGTTTTAAAATAGCTGCTTTTTGCTTTCATTTGGACTAGGTTACTGAAATACTGTGCATACATGTATACGTCTGATGAATAGTGAGACACATAAGGCCAACTTTATGTGTTGTATGCCTTGCTGCCTTTTAAAAAACCGGATGGATCATGCAGTTGTCTACTAGGTCACTGTAAATCAGACAAAGAGCAGGGCTTGACTAATATTAGCCCTGTTTAACATGACAATCAGCATGCATTGGAAGAGGTGTTCTGTTTTTTTGGGTAAGGGGGGTACATTTAATATTTCATGTTTGATTTAGAAAAAAAGTACCTACGGTAATACATCAAGCATTCTCACACACGGCGCGCAATAACATGAATTAATGAAAACAAAGCAGCCGTTCCATTGGCTTGCACTGTCCTGGAGTCGCAGAGCGCATAATAAAGGGAGAATTAAAACGCACTTTGTTTCTTTAATATTAAATGTCACACACTGGAATCAAATGTTAAAATCATACTCTCATATGAAATGAATTATAATGAGGTGTGCATATGTGTGTGTGTGCTGCGTGCATGCGTGTGTGTGTGTGTGCATGTGTGTGTGTGCATGTGTGTGTGCGTGCGTGCGTGTGTGTGGGGTTACGATGATATATGGTCGACTCCCCTCGTTTCATCTATTCACAGCGTTTTATAAATATATGCCTCGACCTCTGACCTCCACTGATTTACATTGCATCTCAAAGACACAGGTTGTAATAAAAGAGCCAAGCTTGGGGGGGGGGAGGCAAGCAGAGGAAGCAGATCTCTGCCATGCACGCCCTACGTGCACTAGCGCCCGCAGGGACTCCTAATGAGAACAGGAGCGCGGTGGACAAATGGGAGAGGGAACTTGCATTTAATTGAGGTAAAAGATCAAGATGGAAATTTCAATGAGGGGAAATTATCTCTTTGTCACCTCTTCAGTGAGATTTTTTTCCTTTTCCACTTTTGGGGGTTTAAGTCAAATGTAATGGGAAAGAGCTCAGTGGGCATGAATGATGTTCCTCTGCAAGCGCCGGTGTGGCCCTCAGAAGCATCTCGTGTTTGAGTCATAACACGAATAGTAAAACAAATATTTAGCGGAGAGAAAAAAGCGATGAATCACCACAAAGCACAATTTGACAATGAGTCATTAAAATGATTCCATAGGATATTGACATTTCATATTTTTGCCTTTTTTTTTAAAGCGAAGATTAATCACGTTTTTGTTGATAGACTCTTACTAGACCCAAGAGGAGAACACAGCCACTCTCTTCATCTGTTCAACGCTGTTTACCTGCTTCGCCTTGAAATGAAACAAACAGGGGGTCCGAGTCTTAACTCTACACGGGCAGTAGGTGTGTAGCTGTTGATCTGTGGAGGAGTAAATAAGGCTGAATAACAGCTTCTGTCCCAGTGTCGCATCCACTTCCTGCAGGCAACGTGACTGAGGCCTGGGCGGGACCCCGGCTCCCAAGGTTGAGGGGGTCCTGTCTGATTGGTGTAGACGTCTCCTATACAAGCACCGCCACCTGCTTAGTTTACACACACACACACAGACACACATGGGCACACACACACGTGCACGCACATACACATGCACACACTAAAGCACACGCACACACACACATACATGCACACACTCGCATACATACACTTCCATTAACACACCTCTATGCACACACACCCAAACACACACACACACACACACACATACATACTTCACCCTCGGGGGACAGGTGGCCCAGGCTAGACAAGGGCTATGCAGCGACCACAAAAGGGATCCTTTACCAGCGTCATCCTATCTGATGTTAAGGGGTAACCTCTGTAGTGCAAGGACACAGGGAGAGAGACAGAGATGCCGCCTGACAAGATCCACTTAGAGGCAGGCCTGGGTGGAAAGTGCACTTTTAGTGCACCTGCGCTCAGACTTGGACAACATTATCTTTTCTTGGCTTCTCGTCCTTGATTTTACAGCAGGTTTGTGTATTGGGATTCAGGAGGTTACCCAGACTGCAAAATCAAACCTGATAGTTATGTTCCACTAAACACAGGCGCCACGATTTGTTGGTTCTGCTCATAAAAGACCACAACTCTGTGTGTTGCTCACACCTTAACGGGGGCTGCCTCCGAGCTGTCTTTTGTAGAGGTTAAGACCAAGGCTATTTCAAACATTTCAGACGGTTAAATGGTCACAGTAGAAAATTGAGTTTGACGAAAATGTATAATGGGAATCCGTTAGAGGTGGAATGAGAATGGGAGAGAGGAATTCCATTGTGAAGGAAAATATCACCTGCTATATGACATTTGAATGAAAATCGAATCCATTAGCCAACTTTTGAATTATCTCTAACTTTGAATAAATGATAGTCAAGTGGCCCAACACTTTCTACACATTTCCGAAACCAAATGATCAATACTTACATGATATTCTACCGACGCCTGGAGTTATTACACATTCACTGCAAAATGTCAGAATTTAAAGCCTTTTTCTGAAGTACGAGTAGTCTTATAGAAAAGGACAAATGTCAGTGAACCTTATTCAGTGGACATTATTTTCCATGAATCATTTAATTCCTTTGTGTTTTCTGTGGTCAAAGCCATGCTGCTAGTTACGGTCAAAAGTAAAAATACTCTAAATACATTGTTTTTTAGCCCTTTAATGAATTCACTGTTCCGGGCAAAGTTTCCAGAGAACCGTTAAGTGATGTAAGGAACGGTGAGCAAACGACATGCAAAAAGGAAGCCATCATCTTAACACTGATTGCAGAAATAGAGTCGGCCGCTATGGGACAATATTATGGGATGGAAAAGCCCACAGCAGTTATTTCATGCTGCGTTTAATTCCACAGGAATAATGATAAAAGGAAACAATCAAAATGCGTGCGAACACAATAAAGAGAGCAATAGAACGGGTTATTGGTCTCCCACAGGGAAAGATTGAGCCCTAACTGGGGATTGGCTGAATGAATCAAACATCTTTCTTATGACCCCCAATTCATCGGCAACTCTCTCCGTTGAATCACCTCTGTGTTTCTCACTCGCTTTCAGTATGTATCTTGGGTGTCTCTGTGTGTGAGTGTATGCATTTGTCTCTGTGTTTATGTGTGCATGTGTGCACATATCTTTGTGTGAGTTTGTGTTAATGTGTGTACGCCTCTGTGTGTGTGCACATAAATCAGAGTTTGCATATGTGTGTGTGTGTGTCTTTGTCAGTGTGTGCACATCTTATTTATGTTTGTGTGTGTGTTTGTGTGTGTGTGTGAATAAACCTTTGTATCGGTGGTACGAATTAAATATTAACAGGTTTATTTATATTTTAATGTTATCCTTGCTTATGAATATTTACCATGTCTGCTGTCAATGAGAATACATTCTTTGCAGCATTCATTTGTTTGACCTGTTTGTTGTGATACCTACTCTGTATCTCTGTGTTCAGTTGTGCGGATGCGTACATGGCTTGTTAAGTAGTTTGCTGCTTTTGCATGTTTTTCTGAAGCTTACGTTTGTGTATGCTTAAGCATCCATTTCTGTGTCCATGGTCCATGGGTGTGTTTGTGTATACTGAATACATGGGCATGTGCGTGTGTGTATGTGTGTGTGTGAATGTGTGTGTGAATGTGTATACTTGTTTGTGAATGTAATTTGTCAATGTGCGTGTTTGTGTGTTTGTGTTTGTGTATGTGTGTGTGTTTGTGTGTGTGGTATTGAGGCCACACATTTGTCAGTGTGTGTGTTTGTTTGTGTGTGCATGTGTGTTTGTGTGCGTATGTGTATATGTGTGTGTGTGTGTGTGTGTGTGTGGTATTGAGAGCACACATTTGTCAGTGTGTCTGTGTATGTGTGTGTGTGTGTGTGTGTGTGTGTGTGTGTGTGTGTGTGTGTGTGTGTGTGTGTTACATGCCACCTTCCCATTTCTATGGAAATCAAAGGAGGAGACAGTCACAAGTTTACACATTCTCCCTGTTTTGACTCCATTCAATCAACTGTGTGTATAATTACCCCAGTGCAGCATGGTAATCTTTTGGGACCCAAATATTGCAGTTTGACAAATCCTTCATTTGTATTCAGGCGCTACACAAAGCATCAATCGTGCTTTAGCACACAGGCTGTTTCAACCCACACACATGCACCACACATACACAAGTCCCATGAAAACAGAGCTGTGGAACCAAATGCTGGCTGATTAGTACCGGAAGACACGCTGGGATCTGGGCTTGTCATTAATATTTCTGTCTTCCAGATGGCAGACCTTCTCCAATGCAAAGACAGCACCGCTGGGCAAGGAAATGTCTCGGCATCCCTCTGAAGGGTGGGCCAAGATGGAGCTACATTTTTATTTGATAAAAGTCAAATAAATATGTACAATTCATTAATATTTACTTCCGTCTCATTGCTGATACATATCTGGTGTTATATTGACTTTGCACTTGATTCATGAAGGCTCTTATATTGGCTAATATGTACCTATGTTTACCAAGAGCCAAGCAATGTCCATTCTATTTGTATAGACATTAATCACAGTTAGGGCTCAAAGGGCTTCACAGGCCCACATAATACCACACTGATAACCTTAAGACCTAAAGAGCAAGGAAAAACTCCCCTATATATATATATCTGAAAGGGAAGGACCCTGGAGAACGGATATTATTATTTCATTCGGTCAATGTCTTCTTGGTGAGACACTTATCTTGGTTGAAACTCAAAAGCTCCTTATACATATACTAGTTGAACGGAGGGTCTCAGATTGTACAACGGAAACCTAATAAGAGGAAATAAAAAGTTCAAAGGGAAGTGTAATGTATAAATATTGGAGATTCAGCGTGCACGCTGACATGGCCCTGTCAACCCAAACCTTGAAAACACCTCCCCACCACTCGCAGTCACGCACCAGCCGCAACACCGAGCCACCACAATCCCACACCGCCTGAGGGCGACTGTTTGAACCAATGACATTTCTAGCCTTATTACGTGCTCACAACACACAACAGCACAACAAAAGGAAAAAAAAGAGAATTCAGCTTTCTTTCTTTCTCCCTCTCGCTCTCTGTTCTCTCTCCACTTCCCCCACATCCTGCCCCCTCACTGTCATCCTCTCCTCTCTTTCATTCTCTCTTTGGGATGGGTGATGAGCGTCGCGGCTAGGGGAGGGCGGAGTGTACGAGGGCGGAGAAGGAAGAGAGAGATAGAGAGATAGCGGGAAAAGAGAGATAGCGGGAAAGAGAGATAGCAAGAGATAGAGACAGAGAGAGCGACAGCAACAGAGAAAGAGAGAGATTAGCACCAGCTAATAATCCCCTCCTTCAACACACGCGGGGGCTTCATATTTCCAAATTGAAGAGGAGTGCGGGGAAAAAAATACAAAAAATGAATAAAGAGCCAGGCTTAGAAAACATTAAAGTTCCGCTCGCTCCATCGCACCTCCCCCCGCACCACATCCCCGCCCCCAAGGGAGCTTTATAGTGTGCCGTGGGATTTGCGGACTAAACTGAAGCCATACATCAAGCGGCTGATCAGGGTTCCTAGGAGAGAGGCCCAGGCAGCCAATCATCTGGAGGTTAAACAATGTAATTTGGACGTTGTAAGTGCAATTTATTTTGCCCGTCAGACGCAGCCAAAGAAACTTTTTCCCATCCTTTTTTTCTTCCTTTCTTCGTGTTCCTCTTTGAGCCGTTAATAAAACAAGGATGTTATTAAGGAAAGGAGGGAACAGGTTGAATTCAGCTTCGATATTTCAGTCGTTGCTGTGGTCTCAGAAAAAAGGCTGTGTGGGAAATAGTAGCAGTAAATCCTTTCATTATTCAGAACATGCTGATGAATGTGGAACTTAACAGAAAATAAATATTTGGGGACAAACAACCCAAAATATACTATACAGAATTGATTTTCTTTATGACATACATGAAAAATCCTTCAGGGTTGACCTATTGGGTGAGGGATGTATCAATGAAACTGATATATGGAAGATCTCAAAAGAGGTTAGTATTAGTAATCATGAGAGATACCATTGTTTATAGTCAAGTGTGCACACAGCACACTTGAATCTGCAAAACTTAAAAGCATTCTGAGGCATACATGAAATGTTCAACAGTGAGGGGAGAGTTTCAGGCTTCAGAGTTTCACAGTTTGCAAACATTTGCAAAGTGTAGGGATCTGGAGAACCTTGAATGGAGAAGAAGCTAACGCTGACATGAGAGTTTTACAACAAGGACAATACTAAGTACTGTACTTTTAGAACAACAATCTCCATCTCTTTACCTGATCCCTCAATCAGCTATATTGTATTTGGCGGCTGACCACAAGAGTCTAAGACAGTTTAACGTCTCCCTTTTAATGAAAGCCATTAACCTGTCCTCCTAAACATATATTTTGGTTATGCCTCTTAATGTGTGTGTCTTGGATTTCAGCCGGGTCCGGAAATCTTGTTGCAGTTTTAGAGGATTAGACTCTACAAAACGCCTCTGGTGGGAGAAGGGGGCTAGCCATCGGAGTGATGCGAGTGAATTAAGAGATTAAGATGGTTTAGAAAGACTGATTACAAAATCATAGGGCTTTAGGAATGCAAAGACAAACCTTTAGACAGGGTAAATCCGTTGTACTTGTACTCTCATACTGTGGATATTACGGTGTCTTCCACCGAAACCTGAGTGACAATCTCCCCCACCCTGTCTTAAAATTGATTTAGCTCCTGAGGAATGAATGCTGTTAATAAAGAGGAGTCTGAGAATCACAACACAAGCGGTTTGACCCTGGGCAAAGTTCTATATCAGGTTCTGTGTCTGTATGACAAAATTAAAGAAACACTATTTTGTTCATTTCAGGTCATGAAAAATTGTAGTCCAAAAATAAATAAATGCTGGAGCTAAGCATTAATCAATGTGCCTTTTTCTTTTTTTTACAATAACCAGGGAGTAATTGCACCACTTGCATCATTATATAATACATTGAAATTGCACCAGAAGTGTTAAATAACTGACAGCAATAAATAAACATAAAGAACCTGCCTGTGTAACTCAAGTGAAGTATTGTAATAAGAGAGATATATTTCTTTAAGAGTGCATATTGTGATTGATTTAAATAACCATAAATCAAGCATGGAAGTGAGGACAAAAAAAAAGGGGAAAGTAGACAAGGAAGACGAGGCCAGAAACCACAGAGGTCTGAATGGCACCAGCCCCCGTGGGCAGGACGTTGTTTATGTGTCGTGTTTCTAGGCTAAATGAAACAAGGTGAGGTGGTGGGTGTGTAGTGGGATGCACTGCAATAAATCACGCAGGTGCGGGATCTCTTTTAGTGGCAGCAGGCACACCCTCGCACCAGCACAAACTGCAACCTGTCACCGCTTCCCATTAAAAAAAGCCACGATCCGCACTCAAACATTGTTGATACCACGAGCGACGGTAAACTTTCACCCGAGCCGCGCCTGCCGGAGATTATTCCGGAACAAATCAATCCAGGGAGAAAGTAGCCCTGCCGAGCGGTGCAAGTTGGACGGCGGGAAAAAGTGTGGAGGAGACGAAGAACAAGTGGAATGAATAAAGAAACAGAGAACAGATAGGGGTTGGATAGAAAGTGCTGGCCACTGCAGTCTCCAAACAAAGAGGATATGTGAGGCATGTACCTCAAGCCTTTTTCCCTCACAAGAAGAGCCAGTAAGCACTTTTCGTGTGCGCTGAAAAGCTAGCTCTTGCTCCTCCTGTCCCATCAGCAGTTTTGAGCAGAGCTCACACTCACTGTATCCAGGTGAGGGCTGTATGTTAAGGATTTCTTCCTCCCCCTATCAGTCTCTCTTTCACTGTTCCTCATGCCTCCCCCACCTCCTCCTCCTCTTCCTCCCTGGCAGCCCTCCCCCTATTTCTCTCATCCTCTGCCAATACCTCCCCGCTCACTCCCTTGTTCTCACCATCCCCCGTCTTGCACTTTGCAATTCTCTTTCTGTCTCCCTCCAGATTTTTCAAAGACACTATTATTCCTTTCTGTCTAACCTTCCTTTTCATAAACGTCTTTCCCTCTTTCCTTCACCCTGTCACCATTTTGTGCTTCTGTGTGTGTGTGTGTGTGACACTGCTCAGTGTGGGGTTACCAATGTATGTATACTTGTGGATGTGTGATTTTGAGTGTGTGCTTCGTGTGTGTCTGTGTGTTTATATGTTTTGTAAGTATATGTGTGTAATGGTGCTTGTAAATGTATATGTATGTATGTATGTGTTTGTGTGCACGTGTATATGTGTGTTTGTGTGAACATGTGCATGTGATTGTATGTATATGTGTGTGTTTATGTATGTGTTTGTGTGCATGTGTTTGTTCGCAAGTGTGCATGTGTGTGTGTGTGTGTGTGTGTGTGTGTGTTTGTCCGAGTGTGAGTGCCCATGTGTTGACATGCGTTTGTGTCCCCATTCTCTTCTCTTCCGACTCTTTCTCTCCACATGGTCTCTCATCAGCCCCAGGAAACAGAGTCAGTGGTGCATGAGGGTGCTTTATGTGCAACTAGTCTTACACCCAATCCACACGGATCATGGCATCAATTCAACAACACCTGCTACCCCCACCCCATCTTCCATACAGAGAGAGACAGTCTCTCTCTCTCTCTCCCTCTCTCACGCTCTATCCATCACACTTTTGGCCTGATGTTTCTATTTTATAAAAACTTGATATAGAGCATCGCAATGAGCTGTATTAAAGATTACACTTGGTGAGTCCACAGTAGCGTCTATTCGTCCTATTAATAAGGTATGTCAGCCACGCTAATCGTAAGCATTGTTGCACTATCAATTACCCACAGGGTTATGTTTCTATTGTGCCAGCTTGGTATTCACTAGAAATGGTTTTGAATTTGATATTGGCACTAACCACAGTACAGCAGAGTATCGATGCTTGTTTTTCTCTCAGAATCTGGCAACACAAATAATTCTGCTGTCAAAACCACTATCTGTGGAATATCCAAAGGGTCTAAAGCAGGGGGATATGAATACATCGTTGCCATGACAAATATATAAAAGGTGAGGGCGAAAGGACAAGTGAAGGTGAAAGAAAATCCATGAAAAGTGAATAATAAACTATTCTCTCTCTCTCTCTCTCTCCCTCTCTCTCTTTCTTACACACACACTCAGTCTTTTTGTCTTTCTCTCCCTGTGTCCAGTGTCCGTATTGCTCTCTGTCATAGTGTCTCGCATGCGTTGAGATCTATGACTCTGCGTCACATATTTGTATCTGTGTTATTATATTTTCCTTTCTGTTAGTCCTTTCCTCTTACCCTTGGCGTGGGTAATCACATTCTAGAAATCTTGTTCACGCACAAAGGGCAAACACAATGTAGCAAAACGACCTAGAGGAGATGTTTGTGCAAACACTTACATCACTGTCTACGTGCAAGCACACACACACACACACACACACACACACACACACACACACACACACACACACACACACACACACACACACACACACACACACACACACATAAACACACAGACACACAGAAGTCCCTGGGTGGCTGAATAGCAGAGCTATTCATGCGACTGAAACACCCCCGACTGTGAACACCACTTTCCCTAGAAAGTGAAGCTGGGGCACAAATCACATTTTCTGCACAATTAAAGCAGGGCTGCAGCTAAGTGTATCAGAGCCCATTCTCCGCTGGAGCCCTGGGAGCCAGCAGACCCGTCCCTTCCCCTCCCATAATCGCAATGTGATGAAGATGGCTTCTCTGTAATTAGTTTCTGAAAGTTCTCATTCAGCCAGCAAGGCCACTGACGGAGAGAGTTGGAGAGAAGGCCACTTTCTTCTGCAACCCCAGCGCATACGGCTCACACCTACTTTGAAAAGAGTTTCTAATAGAAGAAAGTGCTTGTAAGGGCGATAA
The DNA here is from genome assembly GCA_026745465.1 of Lota lota. Taxonomy (NCBI): domain Eukaryota; kingdom Metazoa; phylum Chordata; class Actinopteri; order Gadiformes; family Lotidae; genus Lota; species Lota lota. Next base: position 3,255,338 of record JACYXH010000363.1, on the reverse strand, counting down.
ATAAATGCTGCCGTCGGACATGCCTGTGTGGAAATTTCCTGGTGGCATTCTAAAACATGCCCGTGTTTTAATTGAAGGTTTTATTATTGATTCGATATATCTCATTGGAGGCATCTGTGCTCTTGAAACGAAGCTAGCGCGGCACAGAAGGTGCTGCACACTTAAGGAAATGTGCTCCTGAAAAGCAAATCTTTAGTTAAGGTGAGTCCACCTTATGTTGCAAGGACGACAGCATGAATACTGATAATGGATTTGCAGCAAGTTGCAGCGTTATAGAAGTCCATTCATTACGCCCAAAGTAGCATTGTAGCAGAAACATGCTGTCAAAAATAAGGAAGATTGGGGAAAAAATCAATTCATGTTGGGAGTAAAATGAGTTAAAACAAATAATGATTTCTTTGGGAAATGAGTTTGAATTCCATCAGCAAAGATTCAAGCCAAGATATCTCCAACACTTTAATCCCACTATCCCTTCTCCAATAATGCAAGGTTTACTGTGATTATGGGGTGTGAGGCGACAAATAACCTAAAGGTAATGATTACATTTACTAAAATCAATATAACATAAGGCCCCATTGGCCCTTTGTACCTGACAAATATATATGGAATTTCCCTATTAACGTGACTTGTCTCCTGAGGAAGGTCAGGGTAGTTTGGCGAATCTCAAAGTGCTGCCTGTTTTACAACATCAGCATCATTGTTGGGTTTGGGCCTAATGGCAAATGTATACAAGGGACACACAGTGCTAGAATATGCAAAACCAGATAATAGGTATTAGAGAATTAAGAAAGGCTGGTGGGACACGGTAGCATGAGATTACAACTAAACTCAATATTTCTAGATTTGTTCCTCCAGCAGGATATGTACTAATATACCATATGTAATGATGGTGTCCCGTTATTGGAAAATAATGTACTTCAGCGGTGGTAAGCATCTTTTTATTTTGCTTATACCACAGTTACCCACAATGATGAGATATTAGTTATTCTATAACTTTATTGTTTTTTATCGACTTAATCAGCTGAAATACATTTTTTCTTCTGCAGTGCTTTATGCATATTTTGTTTGCGTTGTCAAGGAAACATCTGGTCAATTGTTTTATTTGACCATTGTTGTTAAAGTTGGATTTGTAGTGCATTGATTGAGGACTGTTCGAAGGCAGAGGTGTCCCGTTATGGAAAATGTAATGCACACCCTTTGAACTTAATCGAACAATCAGAATCAAGTATTCAAGAATGCTGATATAACTTTATACATGCACTACATATATAAATAAATATGTACAAATATATACATTTCAACCTTCAACAACAGTATTCTTTTTCACTGATGAAGCTCTGGAGGAGCGGAGGAGGATGACGTAAATGTCTGCCCGTATAGAGATGAAGAAGGGGGAGGATGAAAGCATGCTGGCATAGAGGTGAAGGAGGAGCAGGATGTGAATGTATGCCAGTATAGAGATGAAGAAGATGCAGGATGTGAATGTATGCCATTATAGAGATGAAGAAGATGCAGGATGTGAATGTATGCCGGTATAGAGATGAAGAAGGAGCAGGATGTGAATGTATGCCATTATAGAGATGCACCTATGGACGCTTGAGTCCAATTCACTTCCTAATATGACATCTGGGAAGGGGGAGATTAGAGAATGAATCACAAATACTTCCTACTCTCACCCAAGATCGCCTGCAGAAAGATGCATGCGACCCAACCATGCGGAATCCTCATGAGCTGTCATCCCAGATCAAAGTCATTGGCTGACCGCAAACTTGTGCGTGCAAACACACCGTTAACAGTGGACACGTCAGCCCGAGATTGGATTGTTACTCTCTCTCTCTTTCTCTCTATCTCTCTCCACCCCATCCTCTCTCTCTCACTCTCTCTCCACCTCATTCACCCCATCTCTCTCTCCCTCTTTCTCTCTCTCCATTTCCCTTTCTCCACCCCACCCCCCCGCTGTCTCGCTCTCGCTCTCTGTCCCTCTCTTTCAGTCTCTCTCTCTCTGTATTTCTCTTGCTCCCCCCATCTTGTTTTTACGTCCTTCTCCCTCATCCTACTGCTGCAACCTTGTATACCAAACAGCACAATAGTAAAACACAAAATTCAACAACAAAGTTTGCAGAAGAATGGAAAGGATAATGCATTAGTGAAAATGACCCAAATCAATTGAAGTCTGATTCAGCTCCAGTTGAATGTGATGTTGACGTCATGTTGAAGTGATTTGTCAAGGGTATGGTAAGCAAAGGGCAATCGCTAATTAAATGCAAAGTCTTAATTGTGCCCGCCCAAGTATAATGTCCTCATCCACAAGTGCACTTATCAATGAGGGACAAGCATGTACGTTGCTTGATGTCATTAATTGGACCCGCTACGCTTTATTGCTAATGGTCCCTACGTTAAGACCATACATGGAGCAGCATGCAGCCAGGAGCCACTGTCTCCTATTCCCATTTGTTTTGTTTTGTTTTTTCTCCTTCAGGAGGAGGATGAGGAGGAGGAGGAGGAGGTGGACGGTATACGTTTAAAACACACAGCCATTCTGTCCTATTAACAGTGACCCTGCCAACCTACACACTATACCAACCCAGCACATGGTCCCCGAACGATTTGCAGTCTAACCCCACATCTGCACGCTCAAGACCCATTTACAGAGACGCACACATAAATCAGGAATATAGATGCACCGTGCAGCACACAACAGCAGAACCCCCCCCCCCCTCCCCCCTCCACAGTCACAAACACACCAATACACCACACTTCTTTGCAGGAGAAAGACACAGACCCAATGGATGGAGGGGATGTGAGGGCCTAATTACCTCTAAAGAGCAGAGCCTGGTCCCCATGACAACGGAAGCCATCTTCATTAGTCCACCCAGCAAGCCATGCCTGTCACTCAACATGCTGGCCAGTTCTCCCAATATGTCCTCCCAATAGCCTTTTAATTAATTACTATGTGGGTGGAGGTATGCATGTATGCATACGTATGTGTGTGTGTGTGTGTGTGTGTGTGTGTGTGAGGTAGATATGCGTGCATGCATTATGTTTCCGCTCCCTGGGCCTCTCTTCGGTGACTCGGCTCGGATGCGTCTGCATGGTAATATACCCGCCTAGTGCCGCTGCGTCTGAAGCCCCTGCCCTCTTTCCTTTTTAATATCCTCTCGTTTCCCTGGGATCACATCTGCTCCTCCGGTCCCAGCCGACCCGAGCCCCGCTGCACACCACTCAACCCGAGCGAGGAGCCCGGAGACGTCGCATCCACCCGTGATGGGCAGGATCATCAAGCGACTGGGGAACGGGGGGGGGGGGGGGGGGGGCAGTGCTGGTGTTTTTTCTATCCCTCTCTCTCCAGAACCCTGGGCCAGGAGAGGACAGGACACGGCAAACGAATGTGACCCGTGTAAGGGAGCGTGTGCGAGAATCAGCCTGAGTAGAGCTGATAGTGCCTTGGGGCGGGGGGTGGGGGGGGTGGGGGGGGGGGGGGAGGGTGTGGGGTCTGGCAATAATCTCTCAACACACCAGGGTCCCTCCTTCCCCCACCCCACACAGCCCTCCCTACACAGCGGACCCCCGGGAGTGTGGAGCCGGGGGGCCCCCATCGGTCGCTGCTGCGGCGCCTGTCGCATTTCCGCCTCCTCCCAGCAGATATAACCAGGCCTGGCAGAGCTGGTGGCCAGATGCGTGGAGGTGCCAGTGGCCATAACAGCAGATATATCGCCTGTGAGATCAGATGACTGCAGGGGGCTACAGGATCCACCAGAGACTGTGTGAACAAGAGAGAGAGAGAGAGAGAGAGAGATAGGGAGAGAGAGAGAGAGGGTGTGAGAGATGGAGAGAGAGAGAGATGGAGAGAGATGGAGATAGAGAGTGAGATATAGAGAGTGAGAGATGGAGAGAGAGAGATGGAGAGAGAGAGACGGAGAAAGAGAGAGAAAGAGAGAGAAATGGCGGGAGAGAGGGAGGGAGAGAGAGAGAGAGAAAGAGAGAGGGAGATATAGATATACAGAGAGGGAGATGGAGGGAGAGAGGGAGAGAGTGCGAGATCGAGAACGATGGAGAGAGATAGAGAGAGAGAGGAGGTGGGGGTGGGGAGGAGTTTACGTGAATGTGGGGAGGTGTGTGTGTGTGTGTGTGTGGGGGGGGGGGAAGGGGTCGGGTGGGGTTGGGGGTGGGGGGGGATGGAATACAGCCTTTCGCAACGAGAGGAAATTGCTTTGCTGCCACCAGCCCTTCGGTGGTAAACACAGCGAGTTAGTGTGTGTGTGGCGGGGAGAGGGTATAATTGTCTTGATGTGGACATTGTTTAGATGGACAGAGAGCATGAGAGAGAGAGAGAGAGAGAGAGAGAGAGAGAGTCAGAGAGAGAGAGAGAGAGAGAGAGGGAGCGAGTGGGGAGAGAGAGGCAAGCAGTGTGGTGGTGGGGGAGTGGGTGAGGAGGAAGATGAGGGGAGAGTGTGAGTGGGGGGAGGGGGGGGCTGGCTGTGAAGTATGGATTCAGGAAATTGGCATGGCGTTCACACAGTGCCTCTGTAAAAGTGGCTCAACGGCGAGGGGAGAAAATTGTTTATGAAGCTTTCCATCCTAGAGCCTAAACTCAACAGCGAGTGGCTGGGGAGGGGGGGGGGGCGATATCGGAGCAAAGGGGGAGGGGGATGAATAGGGGGGTGGGGGGTGCAGAGGGGAATGGAGAATGCAGAGAAAGAGAGAAAATTGTATTGGAAAGTGTCCTGTGGAGAAGGAGTCGTGGAGAATAAGACGGCAGAAAGTGGGAATGTAAGGATTGGAAATCAGGTATTGTCCAGATATTGCCTCTACTGTAGCACCCTGAGAGGCTGGAGTCCTGCAGAGATATGGTGGGGGGGGGGGGGGGGGGAAGAAGAGGACGAGATGGTTAGAGGGATTTTTGGATTCCCCCTCCCCCACACCTTCTTTACAACTTGTGGTTGTGCAAACGGCATTGTACAATCTTGTTTATGATTACGATTATAATTCACAAGCTTAACCATTGAGCGGGAATTAATGGTGCCATCATGTGCGGTTACGTGAGATACCATTGTATCAGGACGCAGCCGTGCATTGCGAGGCCATTTTGAAAACGGGGAGGGAAAGCCACATTACCTCGGTGACAAATATTATTTTACCCCGTGGCCCTGTGGCTGTTGATAAACTGAACATGCGGCTCATCATATCGTTTTCTGGCAGAAAATCATGAAATATGCAATGAAATATTCAATGTTGATGAATGGCGGCTGATAAGATTTCCATATTCCATGGCCTGATGCATACTGCTGCCTGGCATAGATGCTTTATGGCGGTATATATATATATATATATATATATA